>JAATLQ010038133.1:31980-79937 GCA_013421005.1 Heliconius erato x Heliconius himera | reverse complement strand
TGAGTGATCTACGCTTGGCACATGTTTCTCCAATAAGGTCTCCAAAGTGTGAAAATAGTTTATATGTAGTGAAGGGCTATAGAAAACCCCAAGTAATACCTTTAATCGACCAAGTAAAATTTCAATAAAAATATGCTCAGCAGTTTCAGAGTATTGCGATGGAGACTTACTAACAATTGTGAAAGGTATGTGGTTGCGTATGTAGATGGCCACACCGCCACCACCCTTACCTGTACGGTACATAGTAGAGTAGGCAGAGGGAACCTAGTGTTAAAACGCTCCGTTCCCCACTTTCTGCCGAATTCTGGAGGCATTGCGTGTTGAGTGGCAGAACTAAACGCCGCGTTTTGCCTTGACACCAGAGCGAAGAAATGAAAATATAAATTTAAGTAAATATTTCATCTCCTCGAGTGGGGATCGAACCCACAACCAGTCGGTTTTACAGTTACATTTTGTGCCGCTGCGCCACGGCTGGCCTCATTATATTAAAAAAAAAATAATTTATATTGGAGTACAATGTTATGTTTAAAATATAGGTACTTGAGTCTTCTTAATAATTAGGTAAATTACACCCTAAACAGTAGCTATTACGTTACGTTTATAATAGCAATAATAGCTACTATTATCGTTTACCAAAACAATTCGGTACACAAAAGTCTATTTTTTGTTTATGTGATATATATTTTTTTAACCTCACACTATACCCTGCACATAGCAGGGTAGATGGAGGGAACCTGGGGACTTAGTGAGCGTGGTGGCATCGTATGATGTGGGAAACCAGAGTGAGGAAATGGAAATATTACAAATCTTATTTTCTTCATTTTCTAGTGTGGCAATCGCACCCAAAACCTGTGGTAGCACCCACAGGTTTTGGGTGCAATGGCACTGTCGCAAACTAGTGCTCAATCTCTATATATATATTAAAGAAGAACCACTGACTGAGTTATAGACGCAGGCACAGCTGTAATAGCTGATGGTAGAAACGTGACCTTTGGACAAATATTTATTTTTATAATGTGAACACGAATTTTTATAATGTGAAATAGGCGTTGAAAGTTTATATGGAATTTTTATTAAATTTATATAAAAAAATAAATTCTGACTTAAAAATATTTCAATGAACACGTGTTCCATGGCTTAATAGAATTCAGCCCTAAAGTGCAAATAAACGGGCGAAGCTGCAACAGTCTCTATATCATTATAAAACTACGTACTATAATATAACTTAATGAATCATTAAAAACCACATATCGACTGTTGTATGTACCAGTAGGTAGTATCGAAAAGTATTCGCAGGAACAAAGGACCGATAATCGTCTCTCCAGGGCATCGGCTGTAATGAAATGAGCTTAATGGTTCGTTGATTATTTCCCCTAATACTTATCGCTGTTAACCTTTCAGGGTTTTACTTAATGAAATGAGAAGATGCTTTTGTTTTATGCCACTGGAAATGTGATATTTTGCTTTGCTGATGTTAATAATATTGTTATTTAGTGTTTTGTAGGATATTGCTAAAATGTGTTTACTATGTATATACTGTGTTTCTTTTCAGCTTCACGCTGTATCCCGTGGAGCGGGGTAGGCAGAGGGAGCTTAGTGATAGGACACTCCGCCGAATTCTGGAGGCATTACTTGTTGAGTGGCCAAAACTCAACGACGCGCTACGATTAATAGCAGAAGCAAATGAAAATATCAAATATTTCATTTTATCGATTGGGCATCGAACCCACAACTGTTCTCGTATAGAGTCACACGCTTGTGGCGCCACAAACGTGTGTACGCCACGACTGGCCTCATATTTTATATACTTTGCATTGTATATCGATATACTTTTTGTGATACCCACATGGGTATTAGAGTCATGAGTTTAAAGATGGAAATAATCTCTATATATAATAAGACAGTAAAAATATTTTGTCTGTACATTTAGTAATTTTGACTGAAATGGATAGAGGGACACTTAAAAAGAATAATAGAAAGCAAAAAGATTTTTTTTTAATTTCTTGTCTATCTGTCTGTCTGTCGTCTGTCTGTCTGTATGTCGACATATTTTTGTCCGCATATTTCTCTGAAAGTACTGAACCGATTTACTTGAAAATTTCACCAATTGCTATGTTTTAACTCCACTTAACTACTAAAGTGTAGTTCATCAAAATCGGTTCATTCAAAAAAAAGTTATCGTCATTTGAAAGAAGTCGTAATTAATTCAACACAGGGATAAAGAACGATCTTCAAAGAAATATCAAGTGAATACAAAGATTTTTTGGTTGGTTCGTTCATATAATATATGTAACTAATTTAAAAACTGTACAAGAGTTAATATGCAATTATTACAGTTATTTTACAAAGAATATTATAAATCCTTCAAATCAATAATTTAACATTTAAGGCTGTTTCTGAATGAGTAAATTAAATTATTCTCTGACATCAGCACATTTAACAGAGTATATTATATAGGTAAAAAGAACATAAAGTTACAAAAATATATACGTGTAATAAATAATTAGCTTTATATATATTTTATAAATATCAAATATCAAAAATGGTCGTATTTTTTTATTTAAAACAATTAAAAATTCTTTGACGATAATATCAAAAATTCTTTGACGATAATGTTGTCAATCAATTCTGCTTATCAAATCGATAATCATGTATTTTAAGCGAGCGAAGCCGTGGGCGGGCCGCTAGTTTATTATAATTTATTATAGGTACCCACCAAAATCAATAGCAGTTTTTTCGGAGTTTGAAGGGAAAATATTTCAGATTTAAGGAGGGCGAGCGAAAGCTACTCAATAGGAGTATTTTTTAGTACACAGCTAACAAGATATTTCCTTAATAAGGATGTTGACCTAAATGAAAATAATAGTGAAAGAAAAAATATTTTTTAAAGAGGTAGGAGTTGAAAAATATTATGCTATATATATATATTGAGTTGTGGCTAGGATACCTCAAGATAATAAGTTTTTTGCTATTATATAACACAACGGAACGGAGTGTCTTAACACTAGGTTCCCTCTGCCTACCCTGCTGTGCGGGATACAGCGTGAAGCTGATTTAATTTTTGATTTTTGTGCGTGCGGCTACGCCCGCTTGAAATATGCAAATGTTTAAGTGTTTTTAAAAAAAACCCGACTAAGCGCGAGTCGAAGTCGCCCATAATGGGAAATCTTTCTTTTCAAAGTTTTTCCTAAATTTCATAATTGTAGGTCTACGGAAAGTAAACTATGGTTATATGGAATACTAGAGGGCGCGCGCAGCTTCGCTCGCTTATTAGGAGTGAATTCTAAAAAAACCACGAAACACGTGTTCAATAAAATATTTTGTAACAGTCTGAATTTAATTTTTTATAAAAATTGGTGGGAATTTAAAGATTTTTCCATAAAAACTTTCAACCCCTTATTTGAACCCTTAGGGGGTGAATTCTTAAAAACCATGAAACACGTGTTCAATGAAGTATTTTTAAGAGTCTGAATTTTAAATTTTATAAAAATCGGGACAGATTATTTTTTTTTTCCATACAAACTTTCAACTCCTATTTCATCCCTTTAGGGTTAAAATTTTTCAAATTCCCTCCTTAGTGAATGTCCAGAATATGAAAATAAACATCTGCCCAAATTTCACGTCTCTACGCACAGCGGTTACGGCTCTGCGTGCGTCTTACCTCAGTCAGTCAGCACAAGTCCTTTTATATATATAGATGTATTATAGATTTTGATTTTAGTTAGGTAGTGTCAATTTTGACAGCGTTGTATTAGAAGCATAATTTCTGTGCTCCAAAGAACTGTAAACCTAAATCTGATATTAATTTAAGATTGATATCTCAACGCAATCTCAAGTAAAATGGTCTTGACAGACTGACAGATGGACAAAAAAGTAATCCTATAAGGGTTCCGTTTTGTCCTTTTACCCTAAAAATGGATTAATTTTGATTTAATTGATTTGAATATCGTGTTCAATTTAAAAATCCGGGTTAAAACATAGACTATATATTGCTTCATAAATCTCTGTCTAGCAATGAGAAATTTAAAGCACTACGTGGCTGCTTGAGAGGGTATCAACTTACATTGGAGAATTCTAAATCTTGAAAACTCTTAAAAATAATTTCTATTTTTTTTCTATCATCATACAAACTATACTAAACAACGAAAAAATTAAATATGAAAGATTTGGCTACCCTAATATAACGGTTGTATAAAATAACTCGTTTATAAAGTAGGAACTTTGTCGAACAACATACTTTAAATTGATAAAAAAAAATATATTGTATCCAAATCCCAATATTTAAGTGTTAGTTCCATAATAATAGACAAATATGTTAAAATTGTTGAATTGTGCTTCGGTATCGTGTTGATGTCAAAGACAGACCCTTTTATTTTATTTATATGTATAGATGTATAGATATACTGTTTTCTCCATTTTCCGCGCAATTTTCAAGGCGTTGCGTATTGAGTGGTGGTATTTAACACCATGCTTTGTGTTATTACCAAAGCGAAGTAATGAAATATTAAATCAAATTAAAATCAGCTTCGCGCTGTATTACGCACACAGGAGGATAGGCAGAGGGAACCTAGTGTTACGACACTCCATTTTCCACTTTCCGCCGAATTCTGGAAGCATTACGTGTTGTGTGGCGGAGCTCAACGCCGTCAACATGGAAATATAAATTTAAATAAATATTTCAATTCCTCTAGTGGGGATCGAACCCACAACCAGTAGATTTTACATTCACACTTTGTGCCGTTGCGCCACGACTCGCCTGGCTAATTGTTACTGGAGCTGGTTTCCTTGTGTATGTACGAGTACTACAATATTAACATTATAGGTTATCATAAGCATACTTTAAAAGATAACAAAAATTGGCATCAGAATATTTTTAAGGAGTATGAACAATTGTGTGATAGCGATAGCATAATGTAGAATTAATACATAAATTCACATAACATTATCATATATTTGACGATACTATGGCGTCATTTTAGATGTAGTAATATTAAGGATACGATATAACTTGATATTTTTAATATTTGCCACTATTCAGTGGATTACCTACACAATTGTTGTTGTTGAGTTCTGCCACTCAACACGCAACGCCTCCAGAACTCGGCGGAAAGTGGGGAACGGAGTGTCTTAACACTAGGTTCCCTCTGCCTACCCTGCTGTGTGCGGGATACAGCGTGATCCTACACAATCCGAATATGTGCGTACGATTCAATTATCCATTATTACAAAAACTGATTTATTTAGTGGTAGTTTTTCATTTTTCACTCAATTACACCATGCTAGCTGGTCGCAAATACTTATATTAATCGTAGTAGTAAATTTTATAAATAAAATTGAAGTCATCATAGTGCATCAACATAGCATTGGACAAAAAAATGTACGAGCTATAGGTTCGATTACATATAGAGAGAATGAATTAATTTCATTTCCTTACTTTGATGTTAAGATAAAGTGTGGCGCTAAATTCTGTGACTCAGCATACTAGCGACCCATCCGCGGCTTCGCCCACTTAACTATTGATTTTTTTAGCTTCACACTGTATCCCGCACACAGCAGGGTAGGCAAAGGGAACCTAGTGTTATGTCACATCGTTCTCCATTTTCCAGCTCAGAGTTCAGCTAAGGTGAGGAATAATGTCTCAACTTTTTCTACCTTCTACTAAGAGAAGAATAAAAAAAATACAAAGCATATTAAATTTTCTAACTTTGTCATTTATTATTTATTTATCAGATTATTTAGTTATTTATCAGATATAAAATATCTATTAAATTATAATGAAGATAATTATGTCAAAACGACACACCACTTATATGAATGTAACAGGCGAGCGGTTACTTGCAATTGCGTGCAGTGTGACAACGGCGCATCCAGTGCTTTTTGTAAAAGCTTTGTTTTATAAAAAAAACGGTCAAATGCGAGATGGACTCATAAACCGAGGGTTCCGTACAAAATTCAGAATTGAAAAGGGATGTCAACACGAAGTACAATTTATAAAAATTGGCAAACTTATATTTTTTTCATTATTTAAAATCTGATAGCTCTACAGACACATGGTCCGTACCTTTTTTACAATGTGACAAATTTAAGTTTGCGGACGCATGCATTCATTTTGTTTGGAATGAACTGCAATTATAAGTTTGTAATGTTTTTTTTTAATGAAATGTCTATAAACTTTCATTGTTTTTGCCATTCTTTGCACTTAATTTTTTCACTTCTTGTCATATTCATAATTGTAGGTTTTAATTGGCGAATTTAGTATAAAATGCAGTTAAAACAATGCATAAACGCTCACATTTTTTGGTTTCTTGATTAAGAAACATATTTTTTTGTATCCTTCTAGGGACATAGACTAAAATATTTTATATTGATACACCCACGCGATCTGGAGATAAATGCTTTTGACAGACGGACAGACGGACAACAAAATAATTCTATAGGAGTTCCGTTTTTTCCTTTCGAGGCACGGAACCCTAAAACCGTGACAAGTGAAAAAGAGATATATTTTACATTCAAAATCTGTATAATTACCTTATTTCTAAGTTCTCCAAAACAATATTTCATACATAAACTTAATATTTAGCCTTTTTTAATGTACAGTGATCAAAGCTTTGCCCTTGCATCATTAAAATTCTTAGCGACACTAACGAAGTTGTGTATAAATATATACTTTTTGTGTCTCATTAAAATTCATTTCAAAATAATATATGCGGGATAAAAACCGACGATATTGCTAAATATATTCAGTATGAGTTGGTTTTGTAAAAATAAAAGCATGTGGATCCGGAGTAAAACGCGTAATAAACCAAATTTTCCATCAGATTAAACTCCATTATGCCGACCTTTAGTGTTAAATGTATACAGATTTTGTGAATATAATTGTGTCGTTTCCTTTTTGTTTGATTTTTTAACTTCACGCCGTATCCCGCATATAGTAGGGTAACCTGAGGGAGTATTTCCTGCTGGAAGCATTTAGATACTTAACGATCTTTTAGTCTTATTTGAAATAAAGATGACATAATCTCTGTAGGTATTTTAGCACCACAACTTATGTTATTATCGCATTAGCAACTTATTTCTTATTTGTTTTAGCTTCACGCTGCATCCTGCACATAGCAGGAGACGGAGGAAGGAACCTGAGAACCTTGTATTAAGACACCCCGTTCCCATTGAGTCACTTTCGATCTCTACTTTACCATGACTGACCTCAACCTTATTTTCAACTGCTAAATCCATAAATTCATAAGGCAATCGTGGCTCAGCGTACAGAATTTGACTGTAAACGCGACAGTTATGGGTTTGATTTCCACTCGAGGAAATGTTTTTTTTTATACTTATTTAGTGCGGAATAACACTTTAAAATTATAAAAAAGATGTTTTTTATATCTTCGCTCTGGTGCAAGACAAAGCGCGACGTTGAAATTTGCCTCTCAACACGCAATGGATCGAAAATTGGGCGAAAATAGAGTCTGTCTTTGATTGATCCATTTTTTATTCAATATGTTCGTATTGAGATATTGAGTGTCTTGTAACGATACTGTAAAATTTAAATACTCTATCG
Organism: Heliconius erato x Heliconius himera; assembly: GCA_013421005.1. Classification (NCBI taxonomy): domain Eukaryota; kingdom Metazoa; phylum Arthropoda; class Insecta; order Lepidoptera; family Nymphalidae; genus Heliconius; species Heliconius erato x Heliconius himera. The sequence goes on along the minus strand of JAATLQ010038133.1, from coordinate 72,379 downwards.
TAGGTAAATAGATCCTATGATAAGAGAAAGTAACAAAATATTAAATTAAAATTAAATTAGCTTCACGCTGTATCAAGCACACAGCTGGGTAGGCAGAGGGAACCTAGTGTTAAGACACTCCGTTCCCCACTTTCTGCCGGATTCTGGACGCATTGCGTGTTGAGTGGCAGATCTCAACGCCGCGCTTAACCTCGACACCAGAGCGAAGAAATAGAAATATAAATTTAAGTAAATATTTCATCTCCTCGAGTGGGGATCAAACCCACAACCAGTCGGTTTTACAGTCACACCTCGTGCCGCTGCGCCACGACCGGCCTCAACAAAATATAAATTAGAATTTTTCTTAAAATTAAACATTAACATACTAAGCGATAAAACAATATTACAACATTTTAGAAGTCTTTCCTACATAATTATTCCAATTTGAACTATACAATTTTATTAATAACCTACAACAATATTAAAATACACTTAAAAATTGACATAATACTCTTGAAAAATGAAATATTTCCAAATATCCCTAGTGATCAGTGATCCCTATCTCGCATGCATAGTATTTTGAATTTACCGAAGCCATTTTACCACTTTAGCTCAGCCAGAAACCAATTACGTCTCTCAACTATCGAAATGGCACTTAGCCCAGTCATCTGTAACACCCTCTCGAATCAGACAAAAAGCATTAAAAACACAAAGGGTAGAAAAATTTACGACTGCTTATTGTACTAGAATGACTAAAAAGAATTTATAAATTTGTTCACTAAACTTATATTATGGAGCGAATTCATGATAAATGTAAAAATAAAAGATGAATCGTTTGAGGATGGTTCGTTCATAATTTAATCTATTTGAGGTTAAAAAGCAAATTAATTGAGGTTTTCGGGAACCTTTAAGTTATTATAAATTGTATATTAGTAAATTAGTAGTCAGTCGTGGCGCAGTGGCACAAGTGTGTGAGTGTATCTACGCGACAGGTTGTGAGCTAGATCACATCGCAAATATTTGGCGTCGAGGCAAAGCGCGGCGTTGAGTTCCGCCACGCAATGCCTATAGAATTCGGTGGGAAATGAAGAACGATGTAACTTAACACTAGGTTCCCTTTGCCTACCCTGCTGTGTACGAGATACAGTGTGAAGCTAAAAAAAAACAATAGTTAAGCGGGCGAAGCCGCGAACGATTCGCTAGTATGTAAAATTTTTAATTAAAGAAACGTTAGCCGTTTATAAAGCTTATGGGCCTTCATACAATGTTTATTATTTCCATAAAAGCTTAGTGATTTAAATTATTTATTTCGAGCCGTATATTGTTTATGTTCATCCCCGGTGAGCCGTCCTAATCCTCCGTAGTTTCTACAATGAAGGAAGAAGCTTTTAAATCCTCATTAAATATTTTGTATCACTTTTTATTGCCTTCTGTTATCGTCATAATGTCATTTTAAATGGACAACTTAAATATTAATGCCGTGAGCTTATAATTTTAGATTAAAAATATATTATAGAAGAAATATAGAATGGAAAGCGGAGTGTCTTAACACTAGGTTCCCTCAGCCTACCCTGCTGTGTACGGGGTACAGCTTGAAGCTGATTTATTTTATTTTAAATGTATTATTATTTATTTGTGTTTCGTTAGTATAACGTAATAAAGTCACATAATCTGAATCTTCTTTTTAAATGAAGTTTAAATTTCTTCATATTATAAGGTCAAAGTGTCAAATTAATAATAAAAAATCTTACTCAAAAATATTTCATGAAGTCTATTTGGTTAAAAACGATAGTTCCCAGGTGGGAAGCGAAGCAAGAACTGTCGTGTTTATAGTCTAAAATGTGCCACAACAGCCTCATTTTCTTATTTATATAAATATCTATATAATATGTTAGTGAAACCAAAATACACTTATATTATATAATACTCGCCTAAACCAAAGCGTGTAAAATACTCCTTGAAGTCAACAAAAAAAAGACAACAGATAAAAGATAAAATAGTTCATAGATATCGATCTTATATTTAAGTAAATTTATTTTTCTACTATATTTTAAAGTGCTCTCTACAGACGGAGCACTGCTTGAGTCTAAAAGTCATATCGGATATCGAGATCGTTCAGAATATTCTCAGATAGGAATACTAATAGAATGAGAGGAAGGGAAATCACAAAAGCGCCATTGAACCGCCTCTACTTAATGACAGCGTATTTATTTTTATTATTCCGCGACTAAATACCTCTTTAAGCGCGGCGTTGAGTTCTGCCCCTCAACACGCAATGCCTCCTGAATTCGGCAGAAAGTGGGGAACGGAGTGTCTTAACACTAGGTTCCCTCTGCCTACCCTGCTGTGTGCGGGATACAGCGTGAAGCTGATTTATTTATTTTTTAAATATCTCTTACTCTACTTTGACTAAATAGTGGTTCTTAACGTTAACACTCCAATACAATTGTGTTTTATTTTCCGTAATAAAATAATCCGACATAACAGGAAGGAAGGATGAAACGTGAAACGCTGATTAAGGATTTATATTTCATTATAATTTATAATATTAATGTTTTTTGTTGTGTTGTTTTTCGATGGTAAATTGAAAGCTGTTTTTTTACTCTCGTTTTTACGAAGCATATATACTATTTTTTATAAATATTATACTTTAATTAACAATATACTTTACATTTAAGAAATTGGGATGACCTATAAGTAATGATGATACATAGATTTTGTCATTGTAGCTGGGTGAGCTTATATACTTCCTTGATACCTGATGCTTCTTTCTTCCTGGCATTAGTTCCGGCCAATGCCAGGGTCTGTCCTCCTACTCTACTTTCTTCACTTTGCACGGCCTTTACTGTCCTCGTCCTCTTGGTTAGACCATTGGCTCTCATGTCCTGCATCACGACATCCAACCAGCGCTTTCCCCCCAACTAAAAGTCACTTCAGTAGACGATATAGCAATTAGGACCTCTTCACACTGCTCCCAGAGTGTCTCTATTTCTGATACGCTACAGTACACCATAGGGCATAGGCACTGATTAAGTTTGTGGTAACGCCCTCAATCAGCACCCTCACCCACATCAAGTGATCTCAGCGACGATCAACTTTAAGAATCCCATTCTGAAGGTCTTCAGAAAGCACTACTACCACACCGTTTTTACCTGAAGGTAACCCAGTGTATATAAGCAGGTAGCCCTGTCCAATATTACAGGACCAGCGAGAATCCTTGGAAAGCACACTGGACCCGACGTCTCCTGTTCGTCTGTTTAGAGAGCCAATATTCCACGTTGCAAAGATGAGTGTCTATCTGGGTACTAGCGTGTTTAGGCGTGTTCATACTTGACACGGTAGTCCTCGCCCACTTGTCGTAGGTGTAGGGCGATATGCCTACGCGTCGTTTAGTGATTACTACTACTATCGCGAATTTAGGGAATCACATCTAATGAAACTGGGTGGTGGCTAGGGAGCCGTACCCAGTACGACTGGAGTGGCTGCCATCTGACTTCGAAAATCCCTTTGGAGGGAAACTGAGAACAAATATCGGACAGACATTAGGGCACCCTCTGAAAAAAATCCCAATGATACCTGAACTATCCCATACAATATATACAAACACATTTAAAATTTATAATGTTCTTTGGAAAGTTCATGAGATTAGCGTGTTCAACAAAACTAACACTTCCACTTTACCACATTAAGTGCAAAAATTTAGATACTGTACGTTATATTGACTTTGATGAATTATGTAGAGGTTTTCTTTATTATTTTAAATGCTATATATTTTTATATTTTTATATGATCTTTTTACTTAAACAAATTAAATCGAGGTCAGTTGTGGCTTGAGGGCACGAGTGTGTCACTGTAAACGCGACAGATTGTGAGTTTGATTTCCGCACGAGAAAATAAGTGAGATTGTCTTAATACTAGGACTCCAACTAGGTTCCCTCTGCCTACCCTGCTATAAAATAAAAATAAAAAGAACATTCGAACGCTGTAATTGCTTTGTTATTATCAGACAATATGTAATTATTAAAGTAGAATAAAATTTACAGAGTAAAATTAACCTCACCACACGCAATCATATTCATTGTATTACTAGTACAGTAATGTCGTCGAGCGGTGGTCGAGGCTTTCATTAAATAAAATTTTGTCAATGAAAATTTATTTAAATATTATACATTTATAAGGAAATAATAATAATATTATAGTTATTTATTTATTTTAATATGTTTCTATACAAAATGAATATGGGCTTAAGCGGTGCTGAATTCCGTCACTTAACACGCAATGTCTTGATAAATTTAGTGACAAAGTAAAGTTGTGGTTAACTTAAGTTATTTTTTAAAAATTAAATATAAAAATCTATATAAGATTCGGAAGCTTCCAATCTATTTTCCTTAAAATTTATATATGCATGTGCCTAAACATATATTTCATGTATATAATATGTAATAACTAAGTATATAGTTTTTTTTTTCAGCTTCATGCTGTATCTCGGTTGTAGCAGGGTAGGCAGCGGAAACCTAGTGTTAAGTACTCCGTTCCTCTCTTCGATATTTTTTCCAGTGGGAATCGAACTCACAACTTTTACGTTTCACCGTAGACATAGTATACTCGTATACACATAAAAAATATAAATTGTATATTACGTACTTTCAAAATATCTATCAAATTCTGTTAATTCTAGTAAATAATGACTTAGAAATTCGTATGTAATGTCAATTAACTAACAATATAACATACGGTTAGAATAATGAAACCGTAAATTACAATGTACAAGAGAATGGTGACTGTCTTCAAAATTAATATATACGGTTGGTACGCTCGTGTGAGCACACTACAGTCTCTACAGTTGTCGAACTAAAGCTAATAACTTTAATATATTCAACAACTATATGAATATTTATTTTGTATCTGTACATCTATGAAATATAAGGAGTTTGTATTAAATTATTATTTATATAGGTATTAATATAATAAATTTAAGTGACAGCTAAAAGTTTCTTTTTAATAACATGTTTTTCAGTAATTTTTATTTTATCAGCTTCAGCTTCACGCTGTATCCCGCACAATTCAGGGTAGGCAGAGGGAACCGTGTTAAGACATTTCGTTACTCACTTTCCACTAAGTTCTGGAGGCATTGCGTGTTGAGTGGCAGAACTTAACGCCGCACTTGTCCTCGACACCAGAGCGAAGAAATGGAAATATAAATTTAAATAAATATTTCATCTCCTCGAGTGGGTATCGAACCCACAACCAGTCGGTTTACAGTCACACTTTGTGCCGCTGCGCCACGACTGGCCTCCTTATTTTTATTTTAATTGTAATAATTGTTAAATGTAGAATATTTATAATTTTTCGAGACCGTCGTGACGCAGGCGTACAAAGGTGTGATTGTAACGCGGCGTTTAAGGGTTCGATCTCCACTGGAGGAAATGACTTGTTATTTTTTATATTTTCATTTTCTTAGCTCTGGCACCAAGGCAAAAACCTGTCGTTGAGTTCCGCCACTGACCGTACAATACTTCGAAAAATTCTGCGGAACATCACTAAAATCTGTATTTAATTTGTAGGAAACTGATTTTATAATGAAGAAACCTTACGGCTAACACAGAGATAAAAAACACCGTTTATTAAATTATACAATAAAATATATTGAAAGATTACACCATTTCGATCTCTTATATAAAAACTGTTACTTTGGCGTTTATTTGTACTAAATGCAATAGGATTTTATTTTAGGTGACGGCCTTTATCCTAGTGAAGCTTTAAGAAGCACGTGCACCGTTCACCACATTGCGTTTTATAGTGTACTTAAAGGATATTGTTCGTTGAGTGTGCTGTAAATACTTAGATAAGGTATTTAGAGTAATACTCTGAAATTCCTTAAAATAAAAAAAATAAAAAAATCAGCTTCAAAAATAAAAAAGCAGAGTAGGCAGAGGGACCCTAAGTGTTAAGACACTCCGATACCCACTTTCCGCCGTATTCTAGAGGAATGCTGAGTGGCGGAACTCAACGCCGCGCTTTAAGACCTTTACTATTCTAATACAGTATTTTAAAATATTGAATTACTCACTTGAAAATCTTCAAAGTAATTTTGAGCTTCCGTGAATGTTAAAAGCTTGCAATAGCTTATCATATAAAATATTAATATTTATGATGTGCTACCATAGTAAAAATATTCTGAGATGTTGAAGTAATAGACTTCACAATAAACTAATATTTCCAAGATTCAAAAATAAATATTATGTTAGACTTCATGAAACTTTAATGTATAATGTATATTCTTAAATTTTTCAATCTGGTGTATACGCTTGAAAAAAAAACAAACAGCTATTGGTATAAATATAGGTTTGTAATATATATTTTTTTTGTAATGACTATACGTAAAATGACAATTTTTGTTCTCTTAAATTTGAACTAGTTCTCACTTGTTACTAAAATTCTTAATTTTAAGCTGAAAGTATCCTAAAATTCTAGACACTATCGTATAAGTTTTATTATTATTTCTATATAATTTTTATGTCATGTAGTAGTTTTTTTTTAAAACACTTTCAATCGGTTCGTGGTGAATGGATTTTAAATTTGTGCCCATAGTAGATGCTCCGACACGCTTTGTTGTCAATGAAATAAATAAAAGTAAATGGCATGTTTAATATAAAAGGTTGAGGTTAGTCGTGGCGCAGGGGCACAAGGTGTGACTGTAAAATCGACTGGTTGTGGGTTCGATCCCCACTCGAGGAGATAAATATTTACTTAAATTTATATTTCCATTTCTTTGCTCTGGTGTAGAGGCAACGCGCGGCGTTGATTTCTGCCACGCAACACGCAATGCCTCCAGAATTCGGCAGAAAGTGGGGAACGGAGTGCCTTAACACTAAGTTCCGTCTGCCTACCCTGCTGTGTGCGAGATACAGCGTGAAGCTGATTTGATTTTCAATATAAAATTGTATTGAATGACCAACAAGCCTTACATTTGAGGTCAGGTAATTTTCAACTGCTCAATAATGACGTCTATTTATTAACCTTAATCACCGATTCACTTTCAAAGTAAAATTTCTTAACAAGATAAATTAATCTCATCGTCATAGCGTAAGCTGAAAGTTAACCAAAATTCAATACTGGTATAAATTTTTTTAATAAATAACGCCGGAAGTGGTGTTCCTTTCAACACTTTACTTCACACGTGGTAAATATTACGAATATTAATGAACTTCAACGTTCGCTTCTACGTTACTATATTATCAGTTATTACATTAATAATTTATCGGCAATGAACATTTATTTTAAAGCATTTATTATGTTGCTTCATTAAAAAAAACCGGACAAGCGCGAGTCGGGCTCGCCCACCGAGGGTTCCGCACAAAAATTGGAGGTCTCGAGCTTTTTCTGAAATTCAGGCTTAGCTTAGCCCAAAGCCCCTCTGATACCTCACTTCTAACCAAACATTTCCTCCCATTTAAGGCTATTATTTTTTTTTTAATTTAACCATAAATGTATACTTTTCGATTTTTTGTTGAACTAGTACTGTACCTGTAGATACTAGTTGCCAAATTTCATAATTCTAGGTCAACCGGAAGTACCCCATTAATTTTGATTCTCTTTACAGTGTCGATATGCGCGTTTTTTGTTATATTAATGCCCGTATCTTTTTTTCAAGTAAATGTAGAAGTACGATTATTTTTTAAATCAAGGGGTCGTAGATATGAGTATATGGTTTGAATTTCAACTCGATATCTCAAAGCTTTTCTGAGATAATGAGGCTTTTGACAGACAGACGGATGGATGACAAAGTGATCTTATAAGGATTCCTTTTTTCCTTAAAACGTACGGAACCCTAAAAAGGTACGAAAAGGACAACATTATTATTTTCTTCACACTGTTATTAATAATGTATTAACAATAATTTCTCTATGGTATGTAAAGCCTAAAAGAGTAGACACACCCTGCTATGTACAAGATACAACGTGAATCTGTAAACAAAGTAATTGATTGCATTTACATAGCGCGGTGTAGAATTCAGTGGACAATGGGGAACTGAATTGTCTAAATCGGAACGGAATATCTTAACAGTTGGTTCCCAGGTTCTTCTGCCTACTCTGCTATATGCGACATATAGCGTGAAACTAAAATTAAGATTAATTAGAGAACCGTAAAAAAATCAACTATGCATTAGAATAAATGCTATGGAAAGGCTTAGGAACATATTGAAGAACAGAAAAATCACCAAAACTACTAAAATGCGACTAGTTTGAACACTCGTTTTCCCTATTTTCCTGTATGCCGCTGAGACATGGACTTTGCGGGAAACGGAAAAGAAAAAGGTCGATGCCCTGGAGATATGGAGCTGGAGAAAGATGCTTGGGATATCGTGGACAGAATTTCGTTCCAATGTGTCCATACTCCAAGAACTTGGCATCAAAGAGCGACTATCAGCTCTTGTAGAAACCCACATGCTTAAGTTCTTCGGCCACATCTCCAGAAAAGAAAACGACTCCATAGAACAGCTTGTGGTGCAAGGCAGAGTAGATGGTACCAGACCAAGAGGTAGATCACCCATGCGATGGACTGACCAAGTAAAATCAGCTGTGGGCGGTAAATTGCATGAGTGCACTAGAATGGCGATCAATAGAAAGAAATGGCGTGAAACTGTGGCAAGAATAACGAAATCCAAAGACGGGACTACATGATGGCCACGACCGCTCTGTCAAGAGCGTAACGACTGAGAAGAGAAGAAGAGAGATGAGAACAAATAAATTTTAAAGTGATTACCGTGACAATTATGTTTTTTAAATAATTAAAAACATAATATTTTAGTTCAAATTTACTGAATTAGATACTGTATACTAATATGTGTAATGCGAAATCCATTTATCACTTTTATTGTAACATATTTTTTCAGTTTTTTGGGTGTAACATTTTGTGTCCATTTATATTCAACAAAGTTGATATAAATGGGATATAAATCAGCTTCACGCTGTATCAAACACACAACAGGGTAGGCAGAAGGAACCTAGTGTTAAAACAATTCGTTCCTCATTTTCCGTCGAATTACGTGTTGACTGGCGTAACTCAGCACCGCGCTTTGCCCCGACACTAGAAATGTAAATATAAATTTAAATAAATATTTAATTTTGCGAGTGGGGATCGAACCCACAACCAACCGCGTTTACATTCACACACTTATGGCCCTGCGCCACGACTCTCCTCAAACGTAATATAAATGTTTTATATACCAAAATGATGAACGATAGGTGATAAAGCAATAAGATGAATAGATGACCGAACAGGGGGGAAGGTCTAACCTTTAAGGACCCGGAGTTGAATGAAACGCAATGACGGTCATATAAAAACTCACGTAGCGAATGCGAAGATTGATGACGATAAAAAGTGAATAAGATAGCATTTGACACTTGCTTTCTATCTTTAACCACGTGGATGGATGGATTCATTAAGTAGAATAATAATTTATAATTTTATGTTTTTTTTTATATGTAATTCTGTTTAGGTTATTTTGAAACTGTGATAGATTTACAAAACAAGATTTGAATAAATAATATTATATAATGTTATATATTTGAGGCATTGAGGTCGGTCGTGGCGCAGTAGCACAAAGTGTAAGATCGACTGGTAGTGGGTTCGATCCCCACTCGAGGAAGTGAAACATTTATTTACATTTATATTTTCATTTCTTCGCTCTGGTGTCGAAGCTAAGCACGGCTTTGAGTTCTGCCACTCAGCACGTAATACGCTCACGCTTGACGTCAACACCAGATCAAAGAAATGAAAGTATTGAATATTTTATTTCTTCGAGTGGGGAACGAACCCAGTCACACGCTTGAGCCCCTGCGCCGCGACTGGCCTCTATTATTTTAATATATACTAACACTATGTAAACGGACTATTACTAAAATTAAGTTTTATCGTGAACTTATATTAATAGCTTCATTTAGTTCAGACTTGGACAATTCAGTGTTAGTGCGACTCAACCCGGACGTGACCGCAGCACTCTGGCACAGTGTAGTGGGAACAAATGTACTGTAATTAAATTCCCTCCACACTACATGATAAGTAGTTCCTTAGGTACACTTCAAACTTTAGTCATACATCCAGTTTTCTACTCTCGTATCTTATTTTACTTATGTTTGTACGTAAATATGTAAAGGTGCTTTTAATGAGCTTATTTTGCTTTAGAGGCCAATCGTGGCGCAGCGGCACGAAGTGTGACTGTAAAATCGACTGGTTGTGGGTTCTATCCCCACTCGAGGAGATGAAATATTTACTTAAATTTATATTTCCATTTCTTCGCTCTGGTGTCGAAGCTAAGCGCGGCGTTGAGTTCTGCCTCTCAACACGTAATGCCTCCAGAATTCAGCAGAAAGTGGGTAACGGAGTGTCTTAACACTAGGTTCCCTCTGCCTACCCTTCTGTGTGCAGGATACAGCGTGAAGCTGATTTTATTTAATTTATTTTTTTAAATTTCTTTTTGCTTTATGCGATATAACGGGATGAGAACGTCCAAATAACAGCAGTTGAAGGGTGCAAGTTCAAATGTAATGATTCTTATGTTGATAAATTCTTTTCGCTAAAATGAATTTTACTCATTCATTTCTCCGATTGGGCATCGAAATGCAAACCGTCGCGCTTACAGTCGCCATGGCGGTCTCAAACTTTCAAATTGTAATAATAAAAAAAAATAATTAGAGGGAACCTATCGGTCCCCCCCACTCTTCGTATTTTTGGAGGCATTGCTTATTGAATGGCGGAACTCTACGCCGCGTTTAGCCTCGACACCAGAGCGCAGAAATGGAAATATAAATTTTAAGTAAATATTTAATTTCTTCGCGTTGGGATAGAACCCACAATCAGTTGCGTTTACAGACACACTTCGTGCCGCTGCACCACGCCTCAATATACTTATAAAATTTTATATAACAATGTCAAATGCTTACGGAGTTCTATTAGGTTTTTTGATTCTATTCGTGAGAGAGTGAAGATTGAGTCTCATTCGAGGTCATGTATACATTTAAACTATGAAAGCTGTCGTTGTAGGGCTTTAGGTTCTGCCACTGAAGATGCAATTACTAACTTTACATATAATAGAAAAAAAGAATACAGTCGAATAAATTATGAAATACTTCAAAAGAAGTAGTTCTTTTTTATTGAATATTTAGGTAAAAGGCACTATATACTCATTATTCATATACAGAGTGTGTTTGTCATCACCACTTTAAATGCAACCACAGTTTTAAGTACTCTATAAAAACCTAATACAATTAAAACGAAAGACATTTTTCAAGAAATATATTTTTAAACAAAATAATTAATAAAATTATCGTTGTAAAATAAAGCGCCATTTGTCAAGAATGACGCACAAAACGCACATCAAAGCGATAACGCCGCATACGTCTCATTTTCGAAGTCGAGTCGTAGGTAATGGCGGCGATGATGAATTGCGTAAAATAGAACGAGAGATATCTCTTTCTAGTATATTTTTTGATGAAAATAATGAAAGTGGCAAATCGGCAACGCTTAGTAGTATTTTTGTAGTAAGTAGCATGTGTGTGTGTTAATATTTGTAACTGCATCACACGAAATACAGGTATGGATAAACATCGTGAAATGAAAAAAAAATACTACGTCTAAACTATTGAGGTATCTTGATAAATTTCTTTAGGTATGGGTTAGAAATATTTTACCCTATATTCTGTTCCCGTAAAAGGAGCGCTGACTCTTCCACCTATATACAATATATTTATAATTCATATTATGACTACAGTAAGCTTCTTAAATGTGACAACCAGAAAAAACGTTTTCAGGTAATAAAAATTCAATATCTTCTTATGAATCGGAATGAAATAAAAGTTAATATGGCTGTTAATATGCTTTGAGGGTTTCTTAGAATGTGTAAATCTTTTATTACTAAAAAATCCGGTTAAGTGCAAATCGAACTTGCCCACCGAGAATTACAACATATAAAAGTTGAAAAACTTAAGTTTACCCATTTTTTTGAAAAAAAAAAAAATAGTTATATTTTTTCGATAAAATGTCTATAAATTTCGGTTTAGCTAATCTAATATTTACCTATACATTTTGTTTTTTTTTCACATGCATATATTAAAAGTTTTCACTTCGTGCCAAATTTTAAAACTGCACCTTGGAAGTACCCCATAGGTTCCAATTGCGGCGAATTTCATACAAAATACAGCATAAACGATGCACAAACGCTCATCTTTGCGTTGACTTACAAGCTTGATTATTAATGAATCAAAATATATATAGACCTAAATACTTGATGTTAATTTCAAACTGATACACGCACGCGCAAAATAAACTCAAGGTAAATGCTCTTGACAGACGGACAACAAAATGATCCTATAAGAGTTCCGTTTGTACCTTTTGGGGTACGGAACCCTAAAAATTAATTATGAAAACGTAATACGTTTAACGACAATAAGTATGTAACAAATATATATTTTTGTGACGTAATAAAAGCTTTACAAATTTATATTCCATCAGTAAATAAGCCAGTCCATTAACCTGATAGGTATACCAAATTTTTTTTCCATGTTTCATTTATTTTGATTTTTATTACCAAAACTACTCACAAATTTTGTCAATAAATATAAGAATCTTTGGATACAAAATACTTGAACGCATGCAGTGGTCAGAGCGCCTGGTCGGTTTCCAGGAGGCTCGGGTTCGAGTCCCGCTGCGTTCAAATTTTTATACGTTTTCTAAATAAGTATTTTTCTTTCTTAAGTGTGGAATAACACTTTAAAAATATTTAAAAATCTTTGGATACTTTTAGCTATTTTATTTTCGTGCATGATACTTGGAACGTCATTGTAAATATTTAAAAAAAATACAGCCAAAATTATTTACCCAAAAGCTGTTTAAATAATTATAAAGCTAGACTCAACGATAATTATTATTTACGTGACCATCATTTCCTAGCGCAGCGTGACCACAATTTCATAGCGCAACTATATACTGTACTTAAAGCCTGCTCATATTTCATTTACCACATCAGTAATTTGTACGTAAGATAAATTTTTCTAGGGTTCCGTACTTTTTAAGGGAAAATGGAACTCTTAAAATAAGATCACTTTGTTGTCTTTTCTTCTGTCTGTCTGTCAAGAGTTTTTTCTCAGGAACTCTTGGAGTTATAGTATAATTTCCTAAAAAAAATGTATTTATATATTTATTTAAAAGATGTGGTCGCTTATACTGAAAAAAAAAACGCGTATTTCGACACTATAAAGGGAATCAAAATTAATAGGATACTTCCGTTGACCTAGAATTATGAAATCTGGCAGGTAGCATCTACAGGTACTACTGTTCAAGAAAAAATCTGAAAAGTATACATTTGTAGTTAAATTCTAAAAAATAAAAATGGGGCAAATTTTGGTATTAAAGTCAGTTATCAGTAGGTATAAGTTGAAAAGGCTCTGGCTAAGCTAAGATTGAATTTCAGAAAAACTAGGCACCTCAATTTTTTGTACGGAACCCTCACTGGGCGAGCCCGACTCGCGCTTGTTCGGTTTTTTATTTTTTTGCTTCACACTGTATCTCGCGCATAGCACTTTCCACCTCCCACTGTGGAGACATTGTGTGATAAGTGGCGGAATTTAACGCCGGTCTTTGCCTCGTTACCAGAGCAAAGAAATTATTGTTAAATATGTAGTTTCCTTGAGCTCGCTCACTCGCTTATGCTTCGACGGCACGACTTGCCTAAACAACACATTGAACATACAAATTGTTATCATAATTTAATTAACTCGAAGTGGTTTTAGCCGGAAAGTGGAAATTAGATAGAATTCGTAAGTCAGAGGTAGCATATGGTAGCTAATTATATCAATCACATATTTATAACCTGAATTACACCTGAATTACACCTCTAATATGTGTAAACAAATAAAAAACTTAGAACCTAGTGTTAAGACACTCCGTTCTCCACTTTCCGCTGTAATAAAATAATTAATATTCAAAAAAATACTTTATTCACTATAAATGAGAAATATCTTTTTTATCATTTTACATACGTTACTTCTTAAAACAATACTTTTTAAAATCTTTATACTTATTACTAATACTCAAATAAAATGAGAATCCAGAACCCCCATGCTTCAAATAATAGATTCCAAATTATATCAAAATGCTACCTACAAAACATAATTATAATTATGAAACAAAATTCTTCATATTCTCTATCAAGAACATCAAAGACAACTAGTTAAAAATTTTATAAAAGCAAAGGTACCTACAAACTCGGTTCAGTTTCAGGACTTCGTTCCTGAGACTACAGTAATAATGAGACGCCTCTAGACGCCTGTAGGGTAGGGCCGGTCAACGCACCCTCTAAGCATGAATATCAAATGTTGTTTGAGAACGTCTTTACAACTTTGATTGCACCTATATAACTAAAGCCAACTCCGACGAATATTTCAGTTATCTGGAACCTGGAACCTTGTTACGTCATATATTAGATAATCTTATATGCGATTACAACTTTCCTTTTATGATGATGAGTTGGTAATTATCTCGGTTCTCAAATAAATTGCCTCGCTTTTGGGTTAAGTAAACTCGCGAAGTAGGTCCCCGTTGGGGGAACTTAATAGATTCAATATACACGTATTTATCTCAAGTTGATTATATAAATAACAAAGACGAAGTTAGTGAGGTAACTTTTGATATTTTGTTACTAGTGGTGGCTCGATTTGAAGCCAGACATTTAAAAATAATTCTTAAGGCTCTTAAAAATGCTTTTAAAAATTGCTTTTTGAATTGCACTTAAAAAAATTAAAATTAAAAAAAAATTTAATTAAATAATAAATAATTTAATTTAATTGCACTTAAAAATAATTCTTAATTCGATTATTATATACAGCTTCACACTATATCCCGCACTTAATAAGGTAGGCAGAGGGAATCGAATTTTTAGACATTGTTGAGAAATTTATCTCAATTAGATAATTTATTATAGTTTAATTGCCAATAATGGTTCTTCATCAGACCTTCCATTTTTGTATGTTAGTGGAAAAGACGCTCTACAACTTTTGTTGAGATAGCATTTTATTATCTCTTATAGTTTGGTTGGACTGCTATGGTTTTAAGTCAGGTGTTTCAGTCTTAACTATCTACTAAAGCCTAGATCTTGCCCAAGCCTAACAGCTTTACAGCAAAAAAATCACTTAAATCACAGAAGAAATGAAATATTTCATATTTTCACTTTTTCGCTTTGGTGTCGAGGCAAAGCGCGGCGTTGAGTTCCGCCACTAAAGACTTAAGACGCAATGTCTCAAGAATTTGGCGGAAAGTGAGGAACAGAAGTGTCTTAATGGGAACGGAGTGCTGTAATGGGAGCAGCGTATCTCAATGGGAACAGAGTATTAATACTAGATTCCCAGGTTCCTTCTGCCTACGCTACTATGTAAATTTCATCTTTATTCAATTTTATGATTTCATTTAAGCCTTATGAAATTGTGAAACAAAGAAAAATATAGAAGATGACACCTGGAGTACCAAATTTTTTAAATTATATTTCTTTTATCCAAAATATAATACGTAAAAAATAAAAGAATCAAATAAACTGTTAATATTTTCAAAATTTTCCTATCCATAATTTAAATCCATAATTTAAATGGTTCCCAATGTTGTTAAGGTGTTGCGGTCAAAGAAATAAGTGATCGTTTGTTCACTCGCTGAAAGGAAAGCAATTAGCTTGAATGTAAATGGCGAAATGTATTGTAGTGTTCTCGACACATTTGCATAGAAAACGACGCGGGGCGGAATTCCGAGGGGTTGTATTAGTTTCCGCTGAAACTTTCACTGGATAGATGGCTCTACTGGCTGTAGGCTGGTTATGGATTCGATTTTCACTTGAAGAAATGAAATATCTAATATTTACATTTCTTCGCCCTGGTGTAGATCCAAAACGTGGCATTTAGTTTTGACACTTAATACGCAATGCCTCCAGAATTCGACGGAAAATGGGAAACGGAAGTGACTTAATGGGAACAGGGTGCTTAACACTAAGTTTCCAGGTTCCCTCTGCATACCCTACTATGTGCAGAATATAGCGTAAAGATTCTGGCGGAATCCCGAGGCGTTCTTTTAGTTTATACTGAAACTTTCACCGTCGGACGAAAGATGGCTCTACTTTTAATGGTGTTTTTACGGGACTTTGTATAAGCGTCCCTAATAAATTAGCATTGTAATTTAAGTTGTCATCGTTATTTTCCTTTATTATACGAAATATTTACTTTATTTAGGCTTCAAGTTTTATGTTAGTTACTAAAGATAATTATTATTTGAGTACCTACTTTGCTACTTGATTGAATTTTGATATTTTTATAATTTCTAAGATTTTTAAGGATTAAACATTTCATATATTTCTTGTATACATATAGAATAAATATTTGTAAAATTTTATGAAAGCTATTATATAAAAAGTTTTGTCATGAAGAGGCCGTCGTGGTGTAGGGGAACAAGTGTGTGACTGAATAGACTGTAAACGCGACGGTGGTGGGTTCCCACTCGGACGAATGAATTATTATTTATTAATATTTTCATTTCTTTGTTCTGATACTAAGGCAAAAACGCTGCGTTGTTTTCTGATACTCAACAAGGAAATGTCCAAAAACATCAGCAAAAAGTGAGGAATGGAATGTCTAACATTAGGTTTCCTCTGCCTAACCTATTCTATGCGGGATACAGCGTAATCCTAGAAAAAAAACTAAAACACTTAATTAAATTATTATACAAAACTTTTCGTTACTAAATAACAAGAAATAAGTTTATCCAGTAAAAAAAAAAGTAAAGTAAATAAAAAAAATAAATTAAGTCAGCTTCACGCTATATCCCGCACACAGCAGGGTAGGCAGAGGGCACCTAGTGTTAAGACACTCCGTTCCCCACTTTCTGCCGAATTTTAGAGGCATTGCGTGTTAAGTGGCAGTAAAGCTATAATAAAATATCGTTTATATCACTTACATACTCGTATGTAAATAAGTTATTCCATATTATCCTCAAGAAAGAGGTATTTTGTTTAGGGTGTTTCGTTTTCGTCATCCACGCAGTTCCAATTTACGTGCCGCCATTTGGTGGTATTGTCTAATTAACCTGCCTACTCCGCGATTTATTACTGAACCCTTAGATGTCTCGGAGCAATTTCGTTGAACCTTTATTGACTGTGGTGTTAACGGTAAATCACCTCAGAGGGTAATATATTTTTAAAGGAAAACCAGCAAAGTACCTACTATGACTTTTTTTTATTCACGCTGTATCAAGCTCACTCATAAGAGTAGGTAGAGGGAACTTGGGACTCAGTGTTGAAACACTCTTCTAAATATTGCGTGTTGCGTGGCGGAACTCAACGCCACGCTTTTGCCTCGTTATCAATGCGGTGAAATAAAAATATTAAATATTTAGCCTCAGGCCACTGGTGTCAGTTTCTTCTTTTATTCTTACAATTAGCACCATATTTATTTTTTTGTGCAAATTGAAATAAATAATTAACCTTATAATGAAAATGTTTAATGTAATTTTACCTATAGTTATAAATATAATTTGTGCTGGTAAGGTAAAACTTTCAAATTCCATTAATTATTTTTATAATTAAATACAAATAATCCTTAAATAAAGTAAACAACGAATTGGTGCCGTTTCTCCACACGCAATTCCTTCATAATACAGCGGAAAATAGAGAACGGAGTGTCTTAACACTAGGTTCACACTGCCTGTCCTGATGTATATGGAATACAGCGAGGCGCTAAAAAATATATCGACTTACAACCAGTGGAAACACTACTTATCGCTAACAATGACGCGTGAAATTAATAAATATAATAATACAATTAAGTATGTAGTGTTCTAGATCACTTAAGTCTTAACTACTTTTTTGCATTTTCTAAAATATTTCGACATGATCAATAATAAATTTGAATATAATAATCTTTAATCACAAACAACTATAGTATTCAAAAATATAAACTATGCACCATAAAGTCCACTAAAAAAAAGATTTTATTTAATAAAATTGTACAATTTTCAACTTTTATTGTAAGTCTCTAAATAAAATTGCTATAACTGTCAGTCTGTACCGTTCGAATGGACAGCAATCACTTCAATTTCCAGCTGTAAACTTGGCACGTTTTTCTATTGTTCTCGGTATTACAGATTTTCTTTAAGCTCACAGCTAGGCTGTTGGAGATGATTAGAATTTTTACGTTGAACTGGGAAGCAAAGATTTGAAATTACATCGCGTAAACTAATTTAGTTTTTTCAATTATTTTTAAATCTTATCTAAGTTTTTATTCTTATTGGTTTAAACTTATTTTTTTCCTTATACTACGGTATACTATTTTTTATTTCAATCTAATTATAAAACAATGCGTTGTCTTTTGTATAAATAAAAATAAAAAATAAATCAGCTTCACGCTGTATCCCGCAGACAGCAGGGTAGGCAGAGGAAAGCTCATGTTAAGACACTCTGTTCCCCACTTTCCGCCGAATTCTGGAGGCATTGCGTGCTGAGTGGCGGAATTCAACGCCGCGCTTTGCCTCGACACCAGAGCGAAGAAATGAAAATATAAATGTAAGTAAATTAATTTCACTTCTTCGAGTGGGGATCGAACCCACAACCAATCGATTTTACAGTCACACTTTGCGCCTCTACGCCACGACCGGCCTCTAGTCTTTTGTATAAAAATAGAATATTAAATAGTTTAGTATCTTAACAATTTTAATACAATTTCCATAACATTATTTAAAGAAGAAAAAATATGGAGTCAATATAACAGAACGCTTACGGCAACGAAATATAATTTATTCGGGTGAATGTGAAAACAAATCATAAAGAAATATGCTAGTTTCTGGGTCAGGTATATTTGTTATGTACACGAGGTAACCGACGAACTAATTTGGCACACGTTCAAACTAAATACCGTCTTTGACCAAAACTCCTTAATATCTTCGGTGATAGTGGAGATGAGGGCGATGGAACGTAATTTATAGCACTTAAGGTTCTTTTAGGTTAATTAAACTTGACTGCTTAACTTAGTTTCAATGTACATGACAGAATTATGGTAATACCGGCTTAATATCCTCTAAAATTTTGCCTGGAAAATTATTTTCGGGCAAAATGTTGAAGTTGTGCGGCGCTTTTGCTTAATAGGATGTGGTTTTACTAATAATTTTAAATGTATTAGTGTAGAAAATTATTTCTGGTTTTGCAGTGCAGCTGCAAATTGAAGTTATCATTTTTCTTGTATAGAAATATTAAAATAAGGGAAAAGAAAAATGAATAGAAGATGAAGAAACTTCTGTATATCAGAGTATTCCTTCGTTTACTTATGATTTTAAAATATTCTTTAATTAAAAGTTGGCAACTACAATAGTGATCAAAAATAAAGTACGTAGGAAACTAACGTTTAAGCTTTAAGCATTCACTAAGACATTAACTTGAAAAACGCGAACAATTCGATATATAGGAAATATGTAGGTCGATTTTAACAAGGTACATAATTGATATTTAAATCAAGACGTACACTCAGTTTTTATAATCTTTTCCGTGAGAATAAAATAAATATGGTAATATTACTTCCTTTACATTACTTAACGTTCGGCTGAAAATGGTGAATGGTGAAGTTTATTTTTTTAGATTATTTATATGCATTTAAATGTGAAGTAAACAGCTCTCACACTTAGATTTATTTTTTCTGAGACTATTTAAAAAAATATAAATAATAATTCAATTTAATTGAGTTAGACGAGGCCGGTCGTGGCGCAGCGGCACGAGGTGTGACTGTAAAACCGACTGGTTGTGGGTTCGATCCCCACTCGAGGAGATGAAAAATTTACTTAAATTTATATTTCCATTTCCTCGCTCTGGTGTCGAGGTTAAGCGCGGCGTTGACGTTCTGCCACTCAACACGCAATGCCTCCAGAATTCGGCAGAAAGTAGGGAACGGGAGTGTCTTAACACTAGGTTCCCACGTGAAGCTGATTTTAGATCAAAGATTCTTTTAAAATTTACATCTTTCATTTATAAATTCCATAATAATATTCCACAAATCACCACTATACGTGTTCAAATGGTTTACCGCTCACGTACTTCAACATACAATGTATACAATGTATATGAAACTTGCCTATGCATTACTAACTAGGGCTTACTACGGATCAAGATGTAAGTCTTGAGATATCAACAAAGCAGTATTAGACATGTTGTTTATTCAATAAGTGATTATAATTTCCATAATAATATATGTTCTTCTTCCCAATCTTCTGGATAATCTTGCTGATAATTGGCTCTCAGAACACCAACAGTGGGGGGTAGTTGTTGAAAGTTTTTGCAGCAAACTTTGAAATTCGTTGAACATCCACTTACAGAAGACTCAAAATTTAAATCTGGGCAATGTCGTATGTGAACGCACACACCACCTCTCGCCCAGCACGAGGCTTTACCTGTACCTGTATAAGTGTATATATTAATAATATTTTTATGTAAATAGTCCCTTGCAACTATGTTTTCGTGAGGCTTAAGATGTAAAATAAAAGGTCGCGATTTTTTTTCCCGAAATATAGAATTTCTCTAAATCTTAACTATGTTCTTCTCTATATTCCCTAATATAACAAAAATATTTCGTATTTACAATTTATAATCAATTTATTTAAATGTTCAAAAAAATATTAAGAGACTAGTCGTGGCGGGGAGTCCCTCAAGTGGGTAACTGTAAGCGTGACTGCTCGTGGGTTCTGTTCTCACTTGAGGAAGCAAAGTATTTAAATTTCAGTTTTGGTTAATATTATGTTTAAAAATATAGCTTAAGAAAAACAACAGATATCTCGTTTGCAAATATAATCTATATCAGTAGTCACTGAAATCAAATAAATGTAGAACGAAATAGTATAAGAGAGATATAAGCATATTTGGATATAGCTTAGATGCAAGAGTATACGGTGCTTGGTCACAGTATTAAATAAATAATCGCACAAATCCGTAGCACCTACAAAATGGCAAAAAGTTAAAAAGAATGTTCTTGAATAAAGTTCTATGAATTTATAAAATGTTGCTAGATTCTAATTATGAAGTATTTTGAACCTTTGGAAATGTTAACATTGTTTCACAAAACAATTGTTATTTAATATTTCATTACCCTTTTTGACAAAGGATTGTTCGTTTGGGGTCAATTAACGAATTTATAAGGTATTTTGTAATTTTAACTAATAAGTACATCAACCATTAAATGTTAAATAAAACTAAAATCAAATCCGCTCACGCTGTATCCCGCACACAGATAGTAGGCAGAGAAAACCTAGTGGTACAAGTGTGTGACTGTAAATGCTATTGGTTGTTTCTGGAGGCATTTCGTGTTGATTGACAGACTTAGCCTCAATACCAGAGCAAAGAAATAAAAATATAAATTTAAATAAAAAAAAAATCTTCGAGTGGGGTTCGAACCCACAACCAATAACATTTACAGTCACACACTTGTACCTCTCCACCACGACTGGCCTCCATAAATATTAAATAAATATAAATAAGCGATAATAAATCTTTACTTAAACTAACCGAGTCTCGGTTTCCCCTTGCTTTCTAAGAAGACATCTTGGTACGTATCTGGTATCAGGGAGGGGTATTCGTTATCACTATCAGCCGATGTAAGGCTGATTAGAGTTGCCGCAGCGAATACAATGATAAACAGCATGTTTCCCTCTCAAAGGCCTGAGTAGAATTACTAATTGATTCAGCGTAACGCTTGCAAAAGGTCTTATTGTCTTAGTAATTGATTTCACAGATGTTAATATGTATACGTTTTGATATTGGTGTTATCTTTGTGTGGATATCTAGTGTTTAGTTATTTATAATGGATTTTAAATTCACGCTGTATCCCGCATATAGCAGACAGAGGGAACATAGTGTTTAGACACTCCATTTCCCGTTCTTCGCCAAATTTTTCGAGGTATTGCGTGTTAAGTGGCGGAACTTTGGTGTCAGGGCGAATAAATTAAAATATTAATAATTAATAATTCATTCTTCTGAGTGGGGATCGAACCCACAACCGTCGCGCGCCAGTACAGCCTTTAAATTTGACACCACGAATTTTAAGTGAAATTTATAACGTTATCATATTCTATAGTCTTACATCTTACATTACATTTTCTTTCATGGGATGGGATATTTATATGTAAAAAATGGACATTTTACAAATTCGTGTATTTGAATTTATATAAAACATGCATTTATATAAATTTAATTATTAAATTTTCTATATTTACCTGAATATCAATTATACTACGACGGTAATAGAAAGAGACACTTTCTATTAGCATCACAGTATTTTTCCCTGTGATCATTAATATAAAGGAGAATATCATTAAGATGTACTAAGATAAAGTGGTCTGAGTTTGTTATTCGGAAAGGGTTGTACTTTGTATGGGAACGAGAGGAGGAAGAGGTGTTATTTATCATAAGAGTTATTAAGTAACAAAGTGGAAATATGTTTTTTCTGTTTTTGTAAATAAAATATGTTTCTATTCCTAATGTAGAATAGCATTCTCTCGTGAAAAATTGTTTTTAGCAATTATCTTTTTCTAACCTAATAAAATTATATATAATTTGAAGTAAACCTGATGGAGCATGGTCTTTAAAAGGAGCAGGTTTGATTCCTGCTACGTTATCTGTCACAATCAGTCGCATTTACAGTCAGACTCGTGTGTCCCTGTGCCACTACTGGCCTTAAAATAATGTAATATAAGTAAAATACTAGGTAATATGGAATCACTAGTCGTGGCACAGAGGAAAAAAACGTGTGATTGCCAACGCAACAGATTGTGGGTCGATTGCCACTCGAAAAAAATGAAATATATAAAATAATATTTTCATTCCTTCGTTATGGTTTCGAGGCAAAGCGTGGCGTTTAGTTTCGAAATATCGTCACAAAACGCAAAAGGCTCCAAAATTCGATAGAGAACGAGGAATGGAGTTAGCATCAGGTTCCTTTTACCCCTACTACTTCTACCTTGCTGCGTGTGGGAAAAAAATGATAACAAAGTCAAATATTTTTTTACATTTATTAACGTGTAATTCCACACTTAGAAAGTAGGTTCAAGTCCTACTACGTTCAAATTTTCATAAGTTTTCTAAATAAGTATAAAGTCTAATCTAATAAATTTAAATAAAAACTTAGTACTTAAAAAAAGTAAATTTTAATTATTGCTTATTAGATATATAATATGCATACTGTAATAAATATAAGTGTTTTAAAATTGCAAGGTAGGTACGTCATTTATAATTTAAATTGTGAAGCACTAAAAGCAAAATTGAGGCTGTCATTTTATGTTCGCAGGTGCGTCTGATGTAGCCATCTCAATAGCTTTCCTATTCGATATTGATAAAGATTGAAGATCAACATTTTTTTTCATAAGATATTCGGTTTCTTGTATTTTTATAACACATCGCTCAGTACATCGCCGGTATAACTAAGAAATATATATTTTTTCAGATTTCAGATAAATATTTATCAATAACATCAACATATTTATAAAACGTATTCTGAATTTTAATTTTCTTAAAAATGTTTTTAGAAAGTGGGGCATCTATCTCAATTGGACATCTATATCTATATCTAGATTTTTAGTGATTCCACATTACTCATATACATACATACTCTCTTTCAAGAGTGATACATTAATTTCAACGTCCCTCTTATTTTAAGAAAAACGAATCAAGAAGCGTTCTGAACCATCGATTCGTTTGATGTTTCTTCGGTATTAGCAAACACGTCATACACTTCGAAAGTAACTTTTGCAAACCCAATTTTACGTGTAAAATTGAAAAGACGTAGTGTCTTTCGTCTAAAAATTTTAAGTCAGCTATCTCATGCAATTTACTTTACGGTTTCATAAAACTATTTGCTGAACCATTTTAAATTTTTCTAGAGCACTCTCCTATTTTGGGCGACCAGAGCGCTTAGCGTCGCAAGTGCTTGTACGACCGCTTTTTAGCGTGAAATCCAGCATACCAGTCGATAACTGTTAATATCTTTGGTGCGGTGCCTCCATAATGCTTATTAAGGCACTGTTTGTCTTTAAAGATTTTTTTCTATCAAATGTATATTTATTTAATAACTTTTAACTTTTAACGTTTTGAATAGCACGAATTGGGATTCACTGAAACGACTGTAACTTTTTCAACTAACGATCAGTACATCATAAAATTCTGTCACATATTTTATGATGATCATTACGATCTTAAAATATATCTATATGAATTTCTGAATAATATTGCCATAAGTGTGTCAGACTGGGGATTTATTAAGTGATATATGTATGTACGAGTATATTTTATATCAGCTTCACGCTGTATTCCGCACACAGCATACTAGGAGAAGGGAATCTAGTGTTAAGATACTCCGTTCTCCACTTTCCGGCGAATATACATTGTATATGCTATTTGATAAATATTTGTACATATTTTGTCGAATTGATAACAAAGCATCTACGATATGAAAGTCGACGTTCTTTCGTATTAAATGTGGTGTAATCGTATTTGTATATTAGTGGGTGTCATGATGAATTAATTTCACCATTATAAGCTGGCTATAGGTTCGATTTATATTTTAAGTAAATATGCAAACTATAAATCAAAAACAAAACTCTACAACTAATAAAAAGGATTCTAATTAAAATATATTCACTAAAGTAAGTAATAAAAAACACAAAGCGAAATTTCAAAATCAAAATCTATACAACTACATAGTTTCTGAGAAGAAACGACAACGGTTTTTCTGTTAACTTTTCTGTTTTGTTGCGATTTTTCTTTTTCTTCGTACTGGGACTGACTTGAACAACTCCCTCGCCGCCGAACTCGTGTCTCGAGCTCCAAGGAAAGGCGGCGGTGTCTATTCCTTTGTCTTTAAAATCTCTCACTTCGTATTGATTCCATACAAAACAGCAGACGTTCAACCGATTTTTACAACCAGGCACTTCAGTCAGCTGACGATAGCCGGGACAGAGCTTGTGGTTTATGCATATACCACCGTGGTGCCAACACGGAGTAGATATCAAGGATCCTAAAAAGTATTTTTAAAGTATTGATTTATTAATATAATAGTATACGAGTGTCTTTTAAATCAGCTTCACGCTGTATCCCCCACAGCAGGATAAGAAGAGGGAACCTAGTGGTAAGACACCCCGTTTCCCATTTTCCATCGAATTCTGGAGGCATTTCGTGATGGGTGGCGGAACACAACGCCGCGCTTTGCCTCAACACGAGAGCGAAGAAAATATTAAATATTTACTACGGTGGGGATAGAATCCACAACCAATTGCGCTTTCAAGCACACATTTGTGCCCCTGCGGCGCGACGACTGGCCTCAACGTTACATACTTTCAAGCTATGAACTAATGCTATAAAGTATATATTTATTTCGGAATAGATAATATTTTGTATGTCGATTACTTATTGTTAAAAATTAAACAGTAATCATTTTTTTAAATGTAACATAATAAGGAATATTTTTTTAGCTTCACGCTGTATTCCGAATACAACAGGGAAGGCAGAAGGAACCTATTATTATTATTATCCACTTTCGCCAACATTTCAAGTATCCTTGTAAACAGAAATAATTTATTCACAACTTTAACTCTTTGACTACTAAATATGTAGTCTTATAAAAATTTAATAAAGCATTTTTTCTCTACTTTACGCTGTATCCCGAATGTAACAGAGTAGGCAGAGGGACCCTTGTGGTAAGACATTTCGCTCCCTACTTTCCTTCTTCCTGGACGTGTTCCGTGTTCAGTGGCGTAACTCAACAACGCGTTTTGCTTCGACGCCAGAGTGAAGAAATGAAAATATTAAATATTTAATTTCTCTGAGTGAAAATCGAACCCACGCCCACAACAGTCACACGCTTGTGCCTCTGCGCCACGACTGACTTCAATAAAACACAACAAGAAATAACATAATAACATAAAATATTCACATTTCTGTTGTGAATGCTGAAATAGAATGTGTCGATGTGATTGAAGGATGCTTATAAAATCTGACGTTTATCGATATGAACGTTGTTCTAGTGAATTTGGGATAAAAATAAAAAAAAAATACTGTCATACTATCACTGTCATATGTTTTGATCGACCAGCGAAATCTGTGTGAGGGAAAATCTGTGTAATTAATTACATTCGTATGTTGCGACAGAATCTGACGCGTTTCAATCAATTAATATTTGAGGCCAGTCGTGGCGCAGGGGCACAAAGTGTGACTGTAAAAGTAACTGGTCATGAGTTCAATTCCCACTCGAGGAAACGAAATCAAATAAATCAAATCAAATCAGCTTCACGCTGTATCCCGCACACAGAAGGGTAGGCAGAGGGAACGTAGTGTTAAGAAACTCCGTTCCCCACTTTCTGCCGAATTCTGGAGGCATTGCGTGTTGAGTGACAGAACTCAACGCCGCGCTTAACCTCGGAACCAGAGCGAAGAAATGAAAATAATAATTTAAGTAAATATTTCATCTCGTCGAGTGGGGATCGAACCCACAACCAGTAGGTTTTACAGTCACACCTCGTGCCGCTGCGCCACGACTGGCCTCTAAATAAACGAAATACTTATCTAAATTTATATTTTCATTTCTTGGCTCTGGTCTCGAGGCAAAGCGCGGTGTTGAGTTTTGCCACTCAAATCTTAATGCCTCCAAAATACGGCGGAAAGTGGGTAGTAAAATATCTTAATACTAGGTTCCTTCTGCCTACCCTGTTGTGTGCCCGATACAGCGTGAAGCTGATTATTTAGATGGCCTACAGTAAAATATGCGTATTTGCTACAATTTTGAACACATTGTACGAGCAGATTCCTAAAATTAATGTCTCCACACATATGGTAATGAAAAATATATGACAGTAATCCTTTTGTACTTATTCAGAGGTCGCATTTTTCGGTACGAATTTTTAGAATTTAATAGGCATGGAGGTTTTATATGACTGTGAACATGGTATGTTTATTTATTTTTTTTAGCTTCACGCTGTATCCTGCATATAGCAGGGTAGATAGAAAGAGCCTAGTATTCTGAAAGCATTGCGATTTGAGTTGCGGAACTCAACGCAGCGTAATGCCTTGAAGAAATGAAAATATTAATAAATATTTTTTCCCCGAGTGTTAATCAAACCCACAATCGTCACGTTGACACACATTTTTACTTCTTTACTTGTTTTATTAAAATACTGGGCCAGTCGTGGCGTAGGACATAAATTTCGACGGTAAACGCGACACCGACAGGTTGTGGAAGCGATTCCCAATCGAGGAAATGAAATATTTAATATTTACATATCTCCGTTCTGATGTTTAGGCGAAGCGTGGCTATTAGTACCGCACTCAATATACAAAGCCTCCAGAATTTGGCGGAAAATGGGGCACGGAGTGTCTTAGCACTAACTTTCCTCTGGCTACCCTACAGTGCGGGATACAGCGAGAAAATAATAATATATGTATGTATGATGTAACTTACAATTCTTGGCACGTACAATTCAACAAATACCAATGTGTTTTTGAAGATAAATAGGATAAACTCACTTCGGGATAGAGAGGCAAGCGCGCTCTGGTAAGCCAATAGCTCAGCTCTTAAGTCCTCGTATTCTTCATCAACTGATAGATCTAGATTTGCATCATTCTTAAGGGATGATATCAAACCTGTGTCATAGTCACTTTCTGAACTATCTGATAGATCAACGTCCTCTACTACAAGACTCAAGCATATTAGTATAAAAATAACTCCCAGCATTTTACTTAAAACTCAAAAAAAAAAATACTCTACATAAATTTCATCGTCATTTCACTTAACAACGATTTTTTTATTGAAATTGAATAAATTTCAACGACAATTTTGTTTAAGAATCTACAATGAACGACGAAAGTTAAACACGTTTTATTTGTATTGAAATATATTTTTATAGTTGTTCTCGAAATACTGTAATGTATTATTTCAATAACTGTAGTTTTGCCTTTATAGTCGTTTATATTGTGCCATTTTCTGTGAAGGCAAATATTATTCATAAACTAGGTAAATTTGAATAGAAACTATGGAGGACTAACTGATGAATTCCTGCAAATCAATCCGTCGACAATGCCTGGTTGTGTAAATATTAATTAAGTATTCATTTACTAAAGTCGGTGAGGTTGTGGGGTTGCCATATATTAGATAGTAGTAATACAGTATATATTTTTTTGCTTGCTTAGTAATAATAATAATAATTTGAGAGTAGGTGTGACGCATGGGCACAATGTGTGACTTTAACGGTTTTGTGTTCGAGTCTCATTTGAGGAAATTTAATATTTAATATTTTAATTTTTGCGCTCTGGTGTTGAGGGAAATTTCGGCATTGAGTTCTGCCACTCAACACGCAATGTCTAAAGAATTCGGCGGAAAGTAGGGAGCGGAGTGTCTTAATTTTGGGCTCTCTCTGCCTACTCTGATGTATGCGGGATACAGCGTGAAACTAAAAAAAAAACGTAACATGTTAAATGAAACATATGACATCTTTCTAGATGTTATTGGAGCTCATCCTAATTGATTTAAATTGAGACTATATTATTATTTATGTTATCAAAATTGCAAAACTTATTTGTTACCGCCTTTCATAAGTAATTCAATTGGATGTTATTTTATCTTTTATCTCTACCCGCATCATCCCAAAATAGGCAATCAAAAGATTTTCTCCGTCCTTTTATAACGGCCGCTTAATGAAGCTCCTTATTTGATTTGTCTATCAGGAAAACAATAAAGTGGCTGTATCGTAATTTGGGTATAATGTCTTTTATATGTCTATCTCGCATAGATATTAGGAAATTAGGATTTTACAACGTTTTTTGTGATTGTAACTAAATAATGGTAATATATTATCAGAGGCCAGTCGTGGCGCAGCGGCACGAGGTGTGACTTACACCGACTGGTTGTGGGTTCGATCCCCACTCGAGGAGATGAAATATTTACTTAACTTTATATTTCCATTTTTTCGCTCTGGTGTCGAGGTTAAGCGCGGCGTTGAGTTCTGCCACTCAACACGTAATGCCTCCAGAATTCGGCAGAGTGTGGAGAACAGAGTGTTGTTGTTGAACTCTAGGTTCCCTCTGTCTACCCTGCTGTGTGCGGGATACAGCGTGAAGCTGATAGTTATGGTTTCTTTTTTTTATATGAAGTGAACATTTATATTTTGTATGTTCTGCGCTCTATTGTGTCAATAGTCAGGTTTGTTAAATGTGGTGCAATTAATTGGTTATGTAATATTGTTATTACCTCCTCATCTCTGTCTCTAATCCTCATCTCTGGAAATAGCCATTTTGATGTTATGTTCCAATATATCAGTTACGGAACCCTCATTTGCCTTGCATAAGTCTTGCGGGTCTTTCTGGAACGATGTTTTCCAGAAAATAGGCAAACGTGCGGACTTTGATCTTCGCTTGCCTTATGCAACTAAAAGTAATCTTACTCCTGAGGTTCTCGGTAGTTGTAGTTGCTATCAGATCATTATCGCGGAAGAAATTATTAACCACCCTAGTGGATTTACCGCAGGCAGGAATGCCGTTGGCAATTATGTGTTCGGTAGCTTCCAATGCTCCCAGATGCTAGTTGGATTATTGGAGGTTTGAAAAGTGAGCGCTGTGTAAAGTATTCTTTGTTCATGCGCTACCTCCGTACATCGAGCTAAGACAAGGCAAACCTTATTCCCAGGTACACATCATCTTCGGAATGGACAACCCAATGGTTGTCCGAAAATGATGTGTGGAGAGGAATTTTCTCCTGTTGACTTGTTATCCTTGTTATCCCGGCTATATTGAGTGATTTATAAAGGGTGATTTAGGTAGATTTTCCCTCAGGTATTGAAATTTGTTATTGCCATATAAGGCGGTCTTCCTAGAGTAATACTCTTAGCAAACTTTAATTTCCGAATTCGAAGGTCCTGATCATTTCCTCGCAGGTTGCAAGGTTAACTTTGATGGTCGCTCTTACAATTGTTGTGTACTCTAGGAATGCGTTTTGCATGTGTTGCATGGTATCCCTTGTTGGAGACAGATCAGTTGTTACTATAATAATGGAATTACTATTTATATTCATTTTAGAATGTTGTATAGAATACAATTTCTATTTGAATCATACCTACAAAATGCCTGAACTAAATTATTGACCGTGGAATCGCACACCTAGTACGTAGTCACTCTATTTTCATAAAGCTTTTTGCAAGCATCCGTATTGAAAAGGATCCCGAGGTTTTCCAGTGACGGACATATTTTTTCAGCCAGTTCAGTTCAGTGTCACGTCTATATAGAATTCTGCAAAACGAAATGTGAGATACACTTGCGTATAGTAGATTTTATTCTATTTTATGCTATGGCTTATAATTTCGAAATACTGAAGAAATCGTTACGTATAAATTATATGCATATGATTTGTTTTTTTAAGCTTCATCCTGTATCCCGCACATAGCAGAGTAGGCAGAAGGAACCTAGTGTTAAGACACTCCGCTCCCCACTTTCCATCGAATTTTGGAGGCGGAACACAATAACTTTGCCTCGAAACCAGAGTGAAGAAATGGTTATATTAAATACTTAATTTCTTGGGGTGGGAATCGAACCCACAGTCTGTCGCGTTTGCAGTCACATCACCTGCGCCTCGACTGGCCTCCATTTTATAATAAACATTATATGTGCTTCAAATAAATCAATAAGTATTATGTGTGGAATTAATATATGCATAGATGTGTTAAACACAAGACGAAGCTATTGTCTTGGAATTACAAGTTGCTAGACAAAGGGCCGTCTCATGTCTATTCAATTACTGAAAGGGGTTAACAGAGTTGTCACGACGTGTTTAGGTTAACAATGCTGCATAACTAGGTTCACACTCAATGGAACCTAAAAGGCTATAGAAATTTCATTGTTTCATACAAAATAAATGTTATTTTCCTGATTTTATATCTACTCGTACAAAATTATTGTTAACTAATCTGTAACGGATGTACTTTTAATAATAATCAAAAAAATAAATAAATAAATCAGCTTCACGCTGTATCCCGCACACTGCAGGGTAGGCAGAGGGAACCTAGACACCCCGTTCCCCACTTTCTGCCGAATTCTGGAGGCATTGCGTGTTGAGTGGCAGAACTCAACGCCGCGCTTAACCTCGACACCAGAGCGAAGAAATGGAAATATAAATTTAAGTAAATATTTCATCTCCTCGAGTGGGGATCGAACCCACAACCAGTCGGTTTTACAGTCACACTTTGTGCGACTGCGACACGACGATAATAATAATCATTCACACAAATACAAAGCTCAGCTTAAGTCTTGGGAATAGTACCTACGGTAAGATTTTGAAAGAACCATCCTTATATAAATTTGGTAAAATTAAATATATGTTAAAGGTATGTGAGCATTTCTTTAAATTTAATTTTAAACTAAGAAAATTCAAAAACGAATGAGATGTAAATTTCACAAGATTGTCTTTATTTGCCTCATTTTGCTTACAGTTTGCCATTTCTGTTTTTAAACCGTTGGTTTCATTTTAAAATTAAAGCTTGGTAGTAGGTATTCTTCTTAAATCATTTTTGCTTTTTAAACGTTTCGTTGCAGCGAGGATAAAATATTTCTGCCTTTACAAAACTATTTTTATCGTTAGAGAAGTGTTTAAAAAATCTGTTAAACTTTTTTACAATTCATTTTTTATTACTATTTACAATAAAAATATATTATTGTGGTATTTGGCTAAGGTTAACTTGTATGTCCCCGAAGCGTGACATAAAAAGTCCATATGTCATATCCATATGATATTTTTTAACTCGTTAACCTTCAAAAAGTCACGCGGTATCGATTCGACCGCGATTCAAATGTTTTTGTTTATAATTCCTAATATTATCATCATCATTCTTTCTCGCTTTAAGTAGCCTCTTCATGGTTTATTGAAAACAAAACGACCTATATACGACCGTCTTCTCTCTACTTGTCCTGTACAAATAGCGTTTTTTTATCGCTGCGTCGTCGTCGAAGGACTACGCGCGACTCTATGTGTAGATTTTTTTCTGTGCGACTTAGAGTCGCCGAACGTGGTTTCTGTACTAATTACATGATCGCAGAAGGCAAATTTAAAAAGTTGACAAACTTAAGTTTGTAGTCGTGTGTACTTATTTTGTATGAAATGGACTATAAGCGTAAGCTTGTAATTGTGATTTTTTCTTCTTTTAAATAATCAATTTTCTTATTTTTTCCTTTATTCGTACTGTGAGTTCATAGTTCTTGCCAAATTTTATAATTCTAGATGAAGGAGTAGTAGTAGTAGTAGTAGTATAGTTTTGATTACGTAGCGATTTTCTACAGTCGATCGTTTTCGTTACATAAGACCACGAGTGCTTGAAGGTTGAACCACATAGCCTAGCTTATAAAGTAAAATATCTTAATATATCAGTTCATATTTTGTGTTAGAACACATGACGTTGTAGACAAAAACTAATATTAAAATCTAACGTAAATAATTACATCTAGATATCTAATGCTATAGAACTTCTATATAGAAGTGACTAAGAAACAAAAATAATAAATTAGATTTTCTTTCAAAACAAAGCCTAAGAGTATAACGAGGTGTTGATTAATGATTGTAAATGGAACGTCTATTTGGAATAAACAACGAAGTTTTGTTTAAATTGCTATTGCAGCGTCGTCCCTAATTGTGTCGAGTCAATCTTGTCAGGCGATTATATTCTGAAGATAAATGATAAAGTAAGAGACGAGGGAACCTTTCCCTTCGTACTTTAGTACCCGATCCGGTAATGATAAACAAATCGTTAGTTGAGGCCAGACGTGGCGCAGGGGCACAAGCGCGTGGCTGTAAACGCGACAGGTTGTGGGTTCGATTCCCGCTCGAGGAAATAAAGTATTCAATGTTTCCATTTTTTCGCTATGTCGAGGGAAACGTAGTATTGAGTTCCACCACTCAACATGCAGTGCCTCATGCTTAACACTGGCCTCCCTCTGTCTCCCTACCCTGGTATATGCAGGATACAGCGTGAAGCTGATTCCCGAAAAAAAAATACTAATAATATAATCTGAATGTTGGCAATACATATTATTTTTAAAAATATTTTTTTTTTTAAAATTATACGTGACCTTACATGAAATAATGATATCTTTCTTTTATGTTCATAGACCGTAATGTAAGGCAATACTGCTCTTAGTAAATTGACTAAGCAGTATATCGTGCATAAATAATTACATACTTTAAACGCATTACAAGCTTATCGTCGCGAGGCGGCCTACGGTATAATTTAGTTTTATTTAACTCTACACTAACCTTTATAAATTTATATTTGTTTGTTGATGGTTGATATGATATGTTGGCTTACAAATTAAAATATTAAAATTTTAATTTATTATATTTAAACATCATATTTTGAATTATAAAGATATGTGTGTAAAGGTGACATTTGATATATTTGTTTTCGTTCATTAAACTAATATTTTATTATTATTCCTTTCCGATTTAAGGATTATGAACCTATAGTTTAGAGGTCAAAGCGCTAGGACGGTTTCCAAGAGGCACTGGTACACATCTCGCTACATTCAATTTTTATATCAGCTTCACGCTGTATCCCGCATAAAGCATTGTAGGCAGAGGGGACTTAGTGTTAAGACACTCCGTTCCCCACTTTCTGCGGAATTCTGGAGGCATTGCGTGTTGAGTGGCAGAACTCAACGCCGCGCTTAACCTCGACACCAGAGCGAAAAAATGGAAATATAAATTTAAGTAAATATTTCATCTCCTCGAGTGGGGATCGAACCCACAACCAGTCGGTTTTATAGTCACACCTCGTGCCACTGCGCCACGACTGGCCTCAAATTTTTATACGTTCTCTACAACTTTTAAAAAATTTAGAAAATTTTATGAACCTACTACTACCACATGGCAGTGTTACTAGACATAATTTATTTAAGAAGCGAAGGCGTTCTACAATATTAATAAGGTTATTACAATATTGCCATGTTCAATTTTCAGTAAAAGCCGCTTTTCATCACACATACCGCTGGCGTAGGCTTATCGATATATAATGCAGGCGATATGGATTGCCCAATAATTTCAAATAAATGGACGTGAAATATTACAGAAAATATTTAATCTGTCTGTTTTCCTCGTTTTGCGCTTATTGAAAAGGGAACCTGAGTGTCACCTGTCGTCAGGCTTCTTCTAGTCACGTCGAAGACTTTGTTATTTGTGTCACTATAAAATTGACTTATCCAGCTGATTCTTGTTTTGAAAATATATAATTGAACAACATATTTCACATTAGGGTTCCATACCTCAAAAAAAATAAATTTATTGTCCGTATATCGGTAGGTCTGTATGTCCGTGCGTGTAGATCATTTATCTCAAGAATGCGTAAAGGTATGTCTACGGTCCCCTTGGAGCATAGTAAATATTAATCTTCTAAGTTAAAATAATCAACAAGTACAAGCGTTTATGCGTAGTTTTTTAATTCGGTATAAAGTTAAATAAAATTAATAAACTTTAATGAAATTAAATCAAATCCTTCATGGTACTTCAAGTGGACCTACGATTATGAAATTGTTGAAGAAGTGAGAATTTAAAATTCAAATATAGCTAAAAAAATCATAG
Organism: Heliconius erato x Heliconius himera; assembly: GCA_013421005.1. Lineage (NCBI taxonomy): Eukaryota > Metazoa > Arthropoda > Insecta > Lepidoptera > Nymphalidae > Heliconius > Heliconius erato x Heliconius himera. Next base: position 37,742 of record JAATLQ010038133.1, on the reverse strand, counting down.
AAGACAATCAATACAAACTTATACAGGGTGGAAGAGGCAGCGCTCCTTTTACGGAAACAGCATATAGGGTAAAATATTTTAAACCTATACCTAAAGAAATTAATCAAGATGCATCAACAGTTTTTTTTTCATTTCACGATTTTTATCCACACCTGTATTTCGTGTGACGCGATTACGTATAGATCCCAATAACATAAATACTTACTACTACAAAAATACTACTAAAGGTTAAACAACTTTGAACTTTATCGCCAATACCTACGACTCGATTTCGGAATAAGCCGTGTGCGGCGGTGTTCCTCTGATAGGTTTATGTGTGCGTGCGTCGTCCTTACAAATGGCGTTTTATTTTAAAATGATAATTTTATTATTTATTTTGTTTGAAAAAATAACTTTTTCAATTTTGGAAATTTATTTTTTTCTGATTTATATTAGGCCTTTATAGAGTAGTTAAAACTGTGGTTTCATTTAATGTGGTGCTTACACTTCCACCCTATATTTGTAGTTCATTTCTCATAAATTGAGTGTATAGTGATGCCTGATCTAAACGAAAATCGCTTCACGCTGTATGTATGTATCACACAGAAGGGTAGGCAGAGGGAACTTAGTGTTAAGACACACCGTTCTTTACTTTTCGCCGAATTCTGGAGGCATTATGTGTTAAATGGCGGAACTCAACGCCGCGCTTAGCCTCGACACCGGAGGGAAGAAATGAAAATATAAATGTAAGTAAATATTTCATTTCCTCAAGTGGGAATCGAACCCACAACCAATCAATTTTACAGTCACACTTTCTGCCCCTGCGCTACGACTGACTTAATTAGATTTTTAATTTTTTTTTATGCTTTTTTATCATACTGAGCATTTCTAGCTTATAATATAAAAAAGGATAGAAATATATATATTTTATATTTTTTTACAATAAAATTACAACCGCATTTTAAAGGCTTATTGGTTAAAGGTTCGAACGATTAGATCATGTTTCCAAGACCACCACGCTTTTACGAATATCATTTACTCTCCCGCAATTACCACTTCTTACAGCCCTATTTAGAAGATTTGCATAATTATGCTTGCTTGAATGCGATAGTCGTAGATTAGAATCACAGTTAAGAGCAAATTATTATTTCTATATGCTTTTCTACGACCTGGGGCTTCTCCTAACATATAGTCTCTAAATTATCTTCATTATCTAGCCTATAATATGAGGAAGATGCGTGTAGATAAGAAAAATAAATATTCTTGTAAAATCATCAACATTTAATGTGTACATCAATAATACCATAAAATTTAAATAAATACATGTTTAAAAAAATATATTAGTTTCACGGTGTATCTCGCCTACAGCAGGGTAAGCAGAGGGAACCTAGTGTTAAGACATTCTGTTCCCAAGTTTCCGCCGAATTTTCGTAGCATTGCGTGTGGAGTGGCGGAACTCATCGCTGAGCGTTTTGCGCTACTTCTAGAGCGAAGAAATGAAAATATTAGTAAATAAAAATTAATTCCCTAGAGTGGGGATCGAACTAACAACCGTCACCTCACAGTCACACCCTTGTGCCCCTGCGCCACGACGGTCTCAAAATGTGAATTTAAAATTGATGTTACACGATATACCTCGTAGAGTACTTTAGTGGAACAAAAACAATTTCATAACACAATAAATGCAATATCAACACAAACAGAGTATTTTATTAACACGATCTGAGCCCTTTCTGCAAACGTTATTTTTAATAAATTCCGCTGAGCTCGACCGCCTGAAACTTGCTGAAATGGCTCATGCAAAATGTATCCACCGCCATTACCTTGTTTTTGTATAGAAATATGCTGAGAAAACGGTTTAAATGACAGTTTAACTAAAATATGGTCAATTTAGTACTAATCTGCATACCACAATGGCATGTATGAGTACCTACTCTCGATTCCTACTTTAATATTTACATACATCTATTATACATATGGATCCTTGAAGCTTTTATAGTACATAATATACATATTTCAGTCGCTCAGACTTCATTTTTGAACTATTGTAGTTATATGAATCTCTAGTAATATAAGAAATAAACCACAATATATTTTTTATTATTAAATTATACGTGATGTATCATAAAATAATGATATCTTTTTTTATGTTCATAGACGGTAATGTAGGGAACTGCACTTAGTAAATTGACTAAGCAGTATATCGTGCATAAATAATTACATACTTTCAACGCATTACAAGCTTATCGTCGGGTAGCAGCGTGCGTTATAATTTATTTTTATTTAATTCTACAGTAACCTTTACCAATTTATGGTTGGTTGATGGTAACCATAATATGGTTTTAATTTACGAAATAAGTCTTTACTTTTAAACATGATACTATGGACGCTCTTTTATACTTTTTAATTCATTATATTCATAAATAATTAATTAAAAAAATGTATTTTCGTATTCGTATTTTGAATTATACAGAAATTATGTGTTTAAAAGTGTCATTTTATATATTACTTTCATCCATTTCGTTCACTAAACTAATATTACTTTAAGATATCAAGATTACGAACCTATGGCTTAGTGGTCTAGAGCGCTTGGACGGTTTCCAAGAGGCGCGCTATGTTTCCACAATAAGTTTCTTTTTCCTAAGTGTGAAATAGAACTTTAAAAAATGTAAAAATATTATGAACCCACCACCACGTGGCAGTGTTATGAAGAATCATTTATTTCGGAATTGAAGACGTCGTATAATATTAATAAGGTTAGTACAGTATTGCCATGTTCAATTTTCAGTAAAAGCCGCTTTTCATCACACATACCGCTGGCGTAGGCTTATCGATATATAATGCAGGCGATATGGATTGCCCAATAATTTCAAATAAATGGACGTGAAATATTACAGAAAATATTTAATCTGTCTGTTTTCCTCGTTTTGCGCTTATTGAAAAGAGAATCGATGTGCCACGACTCATCAGTCTTCTTATAGCCCACGAAGATGACTATGTAATTTGTATCAATGTTGTATAAGGATTCACCCACATTGTACGGGGGTAGGAACTCCCATAATTTCCTTTTCACAACTCTGTCAAACGCCTTTTCCAAGCCCACAAAAGCGCTGAAAATATAATAATTAAACGTAAACGTTACTACCCAAGCTAATCAAACTGATAGTCCTATGGCTCGCTCTCTGTGAACCTTTGCCTTTATACAAAGGCACGATAACCGCTTCTCGCCAATCGTCTGGGGCCTCCCCTCGCTATTTTTTTTTTCTACAGCATCTTGTACTACAACATCCCACCATTGGTCGCGCTTTTTGCTAAAGCCTCTTTTCCCTTTACTATTTACCTCTGTCGCTGCTTCCTTCATACAATCCCTAAGGTTCTGTCAAAATACTTTAATATTTTCATTTCCAGATACACTGCTTGCAATTTTAGATTTTAATTTTAGACCTTGTGTAGCTGCGCCAACCTGCGAACAAACCTCTTATTCTAGCAACACTAGATAGTGGTCTGTTTCCAGCTCAGAACCTCTAAACGCTCGTGTATCCATAACTTGGCTTCGCTGATCCATTAGAAATAAATAACACACCTACACCTGGACAGCCCCATTCGCTCTCTGGTGTGCAGGCCCAGAAAGCGATCTGTCTGCCCGGTAAATTGGTTGTGTCATTGCCCTTTTGTTTGGTCTCTCAGTCACTCAAATAACATCCAAATCTACTATTTGTGGCTCAGTCCTCCACCTCCCGCCGTTCCTTCACCGTATGCGATTTGTCTGTGTATATCTGTCTATTCAATATCGAACAATAGATATCAAGCTGAAATTACTGTTAAATATAGTATAACGAGGTCTACGGTTCCTTGGAGCACATAAAATATTCAGCTTCTAAGTCAACACAATCAAAAGAACAAGCGTTTATGCATCTTGATTGCTGAATTCGGTATGAAATCGCCTTTTAATTTAAGCCTATAATGATACATACCGTGGACTTACATTAATGAAATTGAGCAAGAAGTACAAATTTATATTTGCAGTTCACTTCGTACAATATGAGTGTATAGTGAAGCAAAATGCCTGAAAACTTAAACTTGTAAAGTTTTAGAACTTCTACTTCTCGTGGACATGCGACTGTATAATCATGAAATTGGTATCAGTACCAATAGTAAAGTAAACTTTTTACTAGGATCATACTGGGCATGTGTGTTTAAAAAATCTAAAAGAATGTATCTAAAATGCTACAGTATTATTAAAAGTGTGGTTTTATTTTTTTGTAAAAAAAATTAGTTAAAGGTTCGAAATTTAAAACTTTAAATAAACAAGTACTTAAACTTGATGTTATACCTTGTTCCTTGACGATATACCTTATATAATACTTAGGTAGAACGAAAACTACCAAAACATAATAAATGCAATATCAATAATCAATCAAAATGTTTTATTAACACGATTTGAATCCGCGGAACTCCTTATACAAAATATATCTGTATCATTTATCAAAATCGGTTCACTAGTTTAACAGTTTCAAGGGAACAAACGAACTGACACACACGAATATATCTCGTTTACAACAATAAACTGTCATAATATCAGAAGTTAATTGTATTAAAGCAATATCATTAACTTTAGTACCAATTTTAAAGTAGTAGTTTAATATGAATTGGATTATTGTATATTATTCTCGCGCTGACATTCTATCATTAGCATTATTAACAGCAATATTTAATGATATTTAAATTTGTTAATTATATAATAAATAATCGTTGTATGTTATTTAATGTATACATAAAATATCATTGAATATAATATATTATAGTTCTATTTATTAATAAACATAAATAATCATAGCGTTTAATACTTTTATAAGGTTCCGTACCCCAAAAGGTAAAAACGGAAACCTTATGAGATCATATTTTAGTAGTCTTTCAAGATTATTTATCTCGAGATCGCGTGGAGTTATGGAGTTGAAGTTAATATTAAGTAATCAAGGCTTTAGCCACTTGAAGCACTGGAAGAATCAAGTTTTAGAAGCTCAACGCAATCAAAAGATACAGTGCATTGATTTTCCTCTATTTTGTATTACATTCGCTGGGTAATCGAAACCTATAGAATAATTCTCTTGGACATACAGTTATGAAATTTGGCACAAAGTGAAAATTTACAATACATATAAAGAAAAAAATCCGAAAAGTTAATAGTTATAAGTACAATTTGACTTATAATTCTGAAATTGATACGCAAGCCTCGATGGGCAAGTCCGACTCGCACTTAACCGATTTTTTTTAAGTTCATTTACTCGCTTAATTAATGTTATTTTTTTAACGTAGCCTATGTAAAGCAAAAGTATTATGAAACAAAATTAAAAATTATATAAAAACAGGAAAAAACATTCAAAACAATTTTCTCAGTCTCTTAGAAATATTTCAGTAATCAAAGCACTTCTCACTGAGTTCTGGCAAATAAACAATTCTGTTTGCGTAAACCTTTCAAAACTTATTTAATTTTTTATTGATTAGTTATTTGCAGGAATTGTTATTTCCAGCTTTTATTTAACTTGCCAGGATATTGAGTTAGTGTATATGAAATATTACAAACTCAATTTGAACCACTTCCCACTTCCCAGTGTCCAATTGAGGTAAAATTTCGATTACGACTTCACTTCTGATGACTATGATTAATATTGTACATATATATATATATATATATATATATATATATATATATATATATATATATATATATATATATATATATATATATATATATATATATATATATATATATATATATATAT
>JAATLQ010038133.1:5335-31880 GCA_013421005.1 Heliconius erato x Heliconius himera | reverse complement strand
TGATTATATTTTTTTGCACAACCCAACTAATATGGGTATCAAATAAAAGAGATTGGTTTATAAAATACAATATATTATGAAAAAAAAAACATCAACAGAAAGTTTATTTTTCAAAAGATTTATTTTACTTTCCTTTATAATTGATGACTTTTAACATTGTAAAATCAAAAAATATATAATTCTTAAATATAGTAAAAAAAAAATAATAATAAATCTGTGGAATTATATTATAGGATATAGGTCTAGTTAGTTAAGAAAAAAACCTGCATTTAATATGTTATGTGAATAACCTATTTATTAACTATATATTTCATATTATAATATGAAATATCTACACTGCAATGAAGACTAGTGTTAAACGTAAGGGTTAGTTTTAAGAACCATTTACGTATTAAATGGTTCCTAGAACTCTTAATAGTATCACAGAACAGACTGGAGTGCTTATATCAAATAATCTAGAAGTTTACGCTAGGTTACGAACTTGAAACTTTAAAATGATAGGGGTTGAACAGAGAAAAACGACTGGGAGCATTACTAGCAAAAGTTTAGAGTTGCTACGCCACATGATATATTGACTAAATTTATAGGTATTCTTAAAATTTTCATTCACTTGAAGTGTAATTTTAAAGAAATGGTTAATTGTATGTGAGTTGTATTATGTAAGTGCTAGAAATATTAAATTAATATGTGTTTTCACAACAAATATATGTTATTTTCTATTTTCAATTGTATAAAATATATTATATATTATTTTAACTAACGAATACCTTATAACCAATTCAATGTTTTTTTTAAGTAACTATTTCTTTCTTTAGCTTCACGCTGTATTCCGCACATAGCAGGGTAGGCAGAGGGAACCTTGTTAATACACTCTGTTCCCCAATTTCCCAAGTAATGAGCGGCGGAAGTCAACGCTGCGCTTTTTGCCTTGGTACCAAAGGGAAAAATGATAATATTAAGAATTGATTGTTCATTCTCCCAAGTGAGATTGAACCCACAACCGACGCGATAATGTCACACGCTTGTGGCGCTACGTTGGCCTCTACAATAGAGTATAATATTAAGTTTGAAACATTCAAATTTACTAAAATTATAATTAGAAAGTCCTGAAAAGATAAACTTTAATGTAATGAATAAAAACAACCATTTAATAAAATGGACAATATTGGAAAAAGAAACATTTTATTGAAGGCAAAGTGACCCGAGTTCGTGCTCGCTTTGACTCGCATTCCTTCGCTATGTTCCACGACAAATACGATTTTTACAGTTTTCCACTGCATTACACTCGTATATTTCGCTTTTCTAGTTATAGAAAGGCAGTCATGGCGCGGCACGAAGTGTGACTGTAAAACCGACTGGTTGTGGGTTCGATCCCCACTCGAGGAGATGAAATATTTACTTAAATTTATATTGGAAATATAAATTTAAGTAAATATTTCAACTTCGCTCTGGTGTCGAGGTTAAGCGCGGCGTTGAGTTCTGCCACTCAACACGCAATGCCTCCAGAATTCGGCAGAAAGTGGAGAACGGAGTGTCTCAACACTAGGTTCTCTCTGCCTATCCTGCTGTGTGCGGGATACAACGTGAAGCTGATTTATTTGATTTGATTAGTTACAGAAAGGAAAAAATTATATCCGTTATATAATTATTTTAATATTTTTGTGATATTTGTTGTATTAGGCTAAGATATTTATTTATATTTTTAATTCCATATCTTTCTTCAAAATATGTATAAGCAATTATATACCGGTATCTATTGTTATCTTCTTTTCTATTGAAAATTGAAATTGAAATGTATGAATTTGTAATGGGATTCTCTTAATATAATGAATTTAAAGAAAATACACATATGTATATACTACCGTAGCGTTTGGCGCTCCGTTCTCTCTGACTACCCCGCAAGGGATAAAGCGTGAAGCTAAGTTAAGTTAAGTTAAGTTAAGTATATACTCTTAATCTCGGAAAAGTGCTAGGAACTTAGATCCCAAGTGTAAGTTTGAGGGTTCCCTATGCAATGTTTTAACGGTCGCCTTCACTGATCGAGTTGAATATGGTTAATCATAGACAAACAAAACAAATATAACTTTTTATACAATTTACAATTTGTGTCTTTTATATTATTTTTAGAATTATCTTTTATATTAATTAAATAATTTTACCGCATTCGATTGAGCTAAAATTGAGATTTTGACTTTAGTTCTAATAACTATGAAATTTCATGTTTAATCAATATTGTTGAAATTACGTATGTAGAATCAAAATGGCTGCCATGGTGAATTACAATTTTTTCACAATCCACTTATGTGGTATAGATATCAAATAAAAGAAATTGACAATACACCACGAGAAAAAGCACCTGCAGATAGAGCCGGAAGGTGGTCAAAGGGACTTCTGATTAAAAAAAAAGATAGGCATGCCGTGTTTAGACTACTTTGATATTTCTGGGCAAGTACTTAATTGGTAATTTAAAAAAGTAAAAAATAAAATATTAATTTAAAAAAAAATTATAAAACAAACTTTTATTCAAAATGCAAGTTAACTAAAATGAAATGAAAACCAACGTCGACTCGTATTATTAAAACTGAAAATGCGTGAAAGAATTTTATGATTAAGGTAATTTCTTACATTTCGCTAGTTGATTTACTGGTAGTGAATAGTTTAATTGGTTTTTCAACGAAGTCTTAACAATGACCCATTATTGAAAGTTCAGAGAAAAGCTCACTGTGCATATTTTATAACTTGGCTACCTTGGCTAGCCAGTTGATTTAAAGCAGTGGTTCCCAATCAGTGGTCCGCGGACCACCAGTGGTCCGCAGAAGCCTAAATGTGGTCCGCGAACGATTTTAATTTTGTGACTGGGGATAGTGAGGCGAAGGTTCTGTTTAATTATCACAGTTAATTTCTAATATACCTACATGCATAGTGGTACCTGCTACCAAGAATGATATAAAAGTGGTCCTTGATCAAGAAAAGGTTGGGAACCCCTGATTTAAAGTATTTAATATAAAAAAAACATCATAAATTACTTTCGCTTTTGTTTGAAATCTGCAGGCTGAAGTAGCAATGGGCAGGCCATATTGTCAGGAGGACCGACAACTGATGGGGAAGAAAGGTCCTCGAATGGCGACCACGTCTCGACAAAAGGAGTACAGGCCGCCCTCTAACAAGGTGGACCGACGACCTAAGGAAGACAGCGAGAATTCGCTGAATTCAAAGGGCGCAAGACCGGACGGTGTGGCGAGCATTAGGGGAGGCCTATGTCCAGCAGTGGACTTCGAAAGGCTGATGGATGGATGGATGGAATTGCTTTTGTTAAATTTTCTAACTGGAGTCTTTCAAGTAAAGAGAATATAGAGTATTATTAGGAATACAAAGTCAAAGAAAATATCTATAAAACTTTGATTGTATTGAAAATAAATCAAAGCGGTGAAATCTATAATTACGACAGTAGTCAGTAGTGTATATAACATAATATACCAAATAACAATCGAGTACAAAAATCTTTAATAATTATAGTCTATTGTAAACATGAATCACAAATACCTATAATGTATCAAGTTAAGCACTTCTATACACGCTAATGTTTATCGTACTCATATTTATTTTATATTACATTATTTCCTATAGAAATTAAGTACTTCATTTAAAAATGTAGGTATATGTTTTTTCCGGCATATTAGTAATGGTGGTAGGAAGAGAAAGAACAAAGTGTAAAATCACATCACTCCCCACTCTCTGCACAAGCGTATTAAATGGCGGAACTCAACGCTACTCCCGTACTCCAGAGCAGAGAGAAATGGAAATAATTCACTCTTCCAGATGGGAATCGAACCCACAAACGACTATCTCAGTAATATAAGTATTATTTATTCCAAATATTATTATAGCCAGGGTCTTTGATTTTTAGCAAAACTTTCAAACGTAATTAGTATAGTTACTTAATCCATAACTGAAATTAACAGTTGAATTGGTGCGCTATCCGCAATCGGTATGCTAAAGGCGTAGAGGTTCGGTCAGTGAGGTGTCATAGCGTGCTGATCGTATTAGTTCCGCTCTTTAACACGCAAATCCCCGAAAATTCATCGGAATATGGAAAACGGAGTGTCTTAACACTAGGTCTCACCTTCCTACCCTGCTATATGCGGAATAGAACGAGAAGCTGGAAAAAAATAACCATTTTTTTGCTTGTTCATATTATATTATATTATACGGAAACTATTTTTAATAACGTTCCACATTCAAAGGCCATATGAAGCTATTCATGGAATATCTATAGTCTACATACATACATACTGTATAAAGATTATCGATAAAATATACACTCAGACCGGTACGAATAGCGGATATGATCGACATCTTTCGTAATTTATATAAATGAAAAAGAAATGGTTCACGCTATGTCGCACATATAGCGGGCTAGGTAGAGGGAACCTAGTATTAAGACACTCCGTTCTCTTCTATCCGCCCAATTTTCAAGACATTGCGTTTTCAGTGGCAGTATTTAACGCCGCATTTTGTATATTTTAGGGAAAATGAAGAAAGATACATTCCCCTTGTGTTGAAGTTCGGGTAATCTGGTTTCTTAAGAGAAGGGTCCTGTTGTCTACCCTGCTATGTAGGATTAATATGACAAAACATTTAAATATTCTTAGATATTATTATAACTATAGAACACTAGCTGCCACTCATTTTGTAAATCATTCTAGTACATAGTATCACATTCCGAAGTTAAAAATCCAGATTAAATTATAAATAATTATATAATTACATTCTACCTTAAATATCACAGAATGACAGGTACTAGCGAGGATGTCACGGTGAAAATGAAGAAGAACGTGTTTAGTTTGTTGGTTTGGGCACGTCGAATGAATGAGTGATTAAAGAACGGCAAAATGATTTATGATGAAAAAGTGAGCGGTAAGAGAAGTAGATCTCGGTTGACCTTCGAAAACAGTATTAAAGATACTTCAGGAAGGTCACGTAAAAAGCATGAAGACCCTACGAAGAAGACCCTATGAAGAGGTTGTGACAGTGGACGAGGCGAAAGATGTATGCAGAGACCGTAGCGTTTGGCGCTCCGTTCCCTCTGACTATCTCGCTAAGGATACCGCGTGAAGCTAGTTTAGTTTAGTTTTTAATTCACCTTTGATATAATACGATAGTTGTGACCACATCCAAGTGTGGATCGAACCCACAAACATCACGTTTACAGGCAGATTCTCTCCCACTGCGCCGTCACAGGCTCTTTTTTATCGCAATAAAATAGGAATTTATAAATGAATAAAGAAAAGAAATCCAAAACGTATGCGTTTGCAGTTCACTGGAAGTCGAGCAATTGAAAATCGACGTGTTGCCTTGCATTCGTTGTATGCAAATTAAAGGTTGCTTTGTCATTTTGCTGTGACTCGACACTAGCACTGCATCAAATAGCAATACTAGATCCTAACACTGGTTTTAATATTTTTTTAATGTGATAATGGAGAAATAAATCTAATTAAGAACTGATAAATATATCAGCTTCACGCTGTATCTCGCACACAGCAGGGTAAGTAGAGGGAACCTAGTGCTAAGACACTCCGTTCCCCATTAAAATTAATAAATACATATTTTAAAAATATATATTTCTTAATAAGTTCTTTGATTTTCACGATTATTACACATTTTAAATGAAACTATTTTAACTGGATTAATCGCGTATATTTTGTATTATACATTTTTGGAAACGGGTTTGTCTATCCGTGACCACGGACTACTACCAAATATTGATTGTGTATATATATAAATATTTTTATATGATAATATATTATCATATTATTTTTTTTGTTTTATTCTCACAGGTTAAAGGACGTCATTATTAAAAGCATGGATGTATATTATGGTAATAATTATTACTATATACATATATTTCTATTATATTTATATTTGGGAAGTGTGTTCAGTAGAGATGGCAGATACGAGATTCACGTGGAAAAGCGTATTGCTGCCGGTAACAGGGTTAACGGAGCCTTAGCTGCATTGATGAGGCGGCGAAACGTCAGCACAGCTGCGCGTTTGGCCGTAAACAATGCAGTGTTGGTACCGACGCTATTATACGGCAGCGAAACGTGGGTATTACAGAAGAAGAATGAAAGAAAGATAAATGTCATGAAGATGCGATCTCTTCGTAGGATATGCGGAGTCAGCTTAGCTGATCGAATCCGAGATACACAGAATGGCAGGTACTAGCGAGGATGTCACGGTGAGAATGGAGAAGAACGTGCTCAGCTGGTGTGGGCACGTCGAATGAATGAGTGATGAAAGAATGGCAAAAAGATTTATGATGGAAAAGTGAGTGGTAAGAGGGATAGGGGGAGACCTCGGTTGACTTTCGAAAACACAGTATCAAAGATACTGGAGGAAGGACCCCCCGGAGGGCATGTATGAAGAAGTTAATGACAGTGGACGAGGCGAAAGAGATATATGTAGAGACCGTAGCGTTTGGCGCTCCGTTCTCTCTGACTACCCCGCTAGGGATAAAGCTTGAAGCTAAGTTAAGTATGTAACATACATATGACAAATAAAAGTAAACTTGAATCAAAATTTATTGATAATGTTTTAACTCTAAAACATTCGAAAGATATGTGAAAAATGATAAAAATCTAATCAAATTTAAAAAACATTTTTATTTTAAATTCTAAAAAACTATCCAGTGCAGTGCCTTTGAATGTTATCTAAAAGTAAATATTCCATATTAATTTAAAGCAAAGAGGCACATACTAGTGCTTCTTTTTAGTACTCTTAAAGATTGATTTGATTTATTCGATATACATACTTCCAGAACTTACTAAGATTAATGTCAATCTTGTTAACGCCTGGCGTATGAAAATCGTAAACAAGTAAACAACTCCATTTAAATTTTGTTCATGAATTAACATATTTTATAATATAATAATTTGTTCTACAAGAATTTCGTTAAGGAAACGGTATTATTTATTTAGAAATATGTATAAAATTTTAACATAATAGCGGGATTTTTTTATAGATAAAATTATTTATATTGTCACTTTTTGTAAACACGACGGTTATGAGTGTACAGTTGCACGCACGCAACGTCGCGTCGTTGAGTTACGCCACTCAACACACAAAGCCTCGAAATATTCGGTGGAGAACGGAGTTTTTAAACACTAGGTTCAATAACTGGGCTGTCCTAAGCAGATATTGTATAAATATAGAAATATATGTATGTAATAACATAAATCTAGTTCTAGGTAATATTTACAGAAAAAGTATTAAAAGAAATGTAAAAATAACAAAAAATACGGACCATAAGTCTGTAGTGTAAGTAAGAATTAAAATAATAAAAAAAAACACTAGGTTCCCTCTGCCTACTTACAGGGGGTACAGCGGGGGTACAGTGGGATACAGCGGGAAGCTGATACATTTATTTTATTTGCTAATATACATTTTTATTTCAAACATGGTCATACATGTTCTAAATAAAGATATATAAGTAAATGTAAACCACAGTCCACAGTACATCGAAGGCTTGCTTAAAAATACGAGCAGGCTCTCACAAGTTTTGGCAGCTTCGACGAAATGCTCTTTGAGTGACGAAAACTCACGTATTTTGGATTGAATTTTACTCTCTATGACGTAATCCAATATTGGTGAAACAGCATTTCGGTTCAAAGTAGAAAATAACATTAATCTCGTATGAAATGATATTTTTGTAAGCAAAAACACAAGTTTTATTTATCTATATATATAAAAGGACTTGTGCTGACTGACTGAGGTAAGACGCACGCAGAGCCGTAACCGCTGATGGTAGAAACGTGAAATTTGGGCAGATGTTTATTTTCATATTCTGGACATCCACTAAGCACGGAATTTGAAAAAATTTTAACCCTAAAGGGATGAAATTGGGGTTGAAAGTTTGTATCGAAAAAAAATTAAATCGGCACCGATTTTTATAAAAATTTTTAATTCAGATTCTTAAAAACATTTCATTGGACACGTGTTTCATGGTTTTTAAGAATTCACCTCCTAAGGGTGCAAATAAGGGGTTGAATGTTTGTATGGAAAAATCTTTAAATCGCCACCGATTTTTATAAGAAATTAAATTCAGACTGTTAAAAATATTTTATTGAACACGTGTTTCGTGTTTTTTTAGAATTTACTCTTAAGGGTGCAAATAAGCGGGCGAAGCTGCGCGCGCCCTCTAGTTTGTAATGTAATGTAAATGATATTGAATTAGTTTCATTCTTTAGAGGCCTGCGTGACGTAGTGGCACAAGCATGGCATAAATGTAACGGTTGTGGGTTCGAACGCCACTCGGGGGGGTAAATTACTTAATATTGTAATTTCCTCGTTCAGGCACAAGACAAATCGTGGCGTTCAGTTTCGAAAATGTCCGGAAAATGGAGTGAAAGTGTTTTTATACTAGATTCCCTCTGTCTAATCTGCAATATGATAATAATAAATCTGTGGTTTTGTTGTCAGTTACATCCCATTGAGAAGAATATTTCTTATCCCACTATTATATTATTATGTGATCCCACATATTAATGAAGAGACAGCTAAAAAGACTTTTTTATATATAGAAAATAAATTTCATTCTACATGAGAGAAGAAATATTCTTCTCAATGGGATGTAATTGACAACAAACCATAGATTTATTATCAGTGATTATAATAATTATGATGTTATCGTTGATGTTGTGGTGATTAAATCAATATCTTTATAGACGCCTTCGTAACGCAATTAGAGCGTGCCTGGCTATTGTCTACTAAACTTAACTTATATCTGTTGTTTTTAATAAAAAAAGTAGTTATTGTTAGAGGCCAATCGTGGCGCAGGGACACAAGTGTGTGACTGTAATCGAGTTGTGGGTTCGATCCCCAAACGATGAAATGAAATATTTAATTTTCATGTATATTTTCAGTTGAGATCCGCCGCTCAACACGCAATGCCATCTTAATTCGGTGGTAAATGGAGAACAGAGTGTCTTAACGCTAGGTTCCCACTGCATACCCTGTTGTATGTGGAATACAGCGTGAAGCAGATTTGTTTTATTTTTATTTTGATAGGAAAAGGAGATTGAAATGCTAAATCGCGTATTTCGCTCTTTTAGCTAAACCAATTGTAATCAAATCAGTAAATGTCTGGTTCAGAATTTCAATATGGACCGTACAGAGCATCAAAATTGAGTAATTACTTACAAATTAATTATTGGCTTATATTACACAAATTGAACACTGTAGTATTATTCATGTATATAATTAACATACTGAGTATATTATTAACATAATGCTCTAAGCTTGAATGCAATTGTGACATTTGCTACTATTCCACATTTCAAATACCCGCTTTAAAGATTAATAGAAAACACTTAGCAGGGTAAAGGGAACCTGGGAACCTACTGTTAAGAATCCATTGTTTATGGCTTAATTCAATTTGATTCCATACGAAAAAGTTTAGTTAAATGTGTTTCATAACCAATCCTTTTATATAAAAGAAGATTACTGTAAATTCTATTTTGAACATTAAACTAGAATATATTCATGAGACATCTTTTAAAGTATTACTTCGAATAATTGAAATAGCATAAAATTAAGCATAAATTTGTACGCAAATCGTATTTAACTCGGAAATCCTAAAACTAAACTTTCTAGTGTAGGAAGCTCCTGCCAGTTTGAGCGGCTTAATGTCACGGATGCCCTCTGAACATCTTAGTTTAGAGAGGGGTGGCCTCAGTTACAGTGAGTGGGGTAGTTTGTTTTGATATAGGTATTTCTGATAAGAAAGATGCTGCCAACCAATACTTGCAAAGCCTTACTAGGGTATTTTTAAATTACTTTACTTTTTTGGCCCAGATGTTCTAGAATGAAAATTTTAATATGGAAAACTTGATTAATTATTTAATTTTGTATTTTTATATTATTTTTTATTCAAAGTTTAAAAATATGTCTGTATATGTCCAGATGTAAATACTGTTTAAAATTTTATATAGATCCTGACATACATATGATGTATATCATTACGCTTTACGCTGTTATGATATGATGTATATCTTACGGTTTACGCTGTATCCCTCATACAGCAGGGTAGGCAGAGAAAATCATCTTGTTACAGTCACAACTGTGTGCCTCTGCGCAATGCGGCGCTGCCACGTTCTGTTCAAAATATTAGGTATATCAATTCTGATATACATATAATATTCTTATTTAGGAAACTTATAAAAAAATGTACGTAGCGGGACTCGAAACCGCGCCTCCTGGAAACCGACCAGGACCTGGTTCCAGGAGGCGCGGGTTCGAGTCCCGCTACGTTCAAATTTTCAAACGTTTTCTTAATAAGTATTTTTCGTCCCTAATTATGGATTAACACTTTAAAAATTATAAAACCATATAATATTCACCAACAACACTAACGCTTTGAAACGCTACAAAATAAATAAACGTACGATATTAACGTACTTACAGCACGGATTTACGATTATGGATCGGCAAAGGCGAGCGGGGCACCCTTCTGACACGCACCCCCAAAAAGTCAATGCAAACTCGCCAATATGGGGAAACTACTTACAGCGTCCTCATTTCGTTCACAAATAGAATTAGTTACGAGAAGTGGAATCAATATGCATGAGACGTACAGAGTCAGTCAGGTCAGTTTGGAGTGTCAGTGCGTTGATTGCCTTACTGAAAGGTTAATTTGTTTACTTAAGACCAACACACGTGCTTATTTATAACTTAAGGTATTGTTTTACCGATAATATTTGTTCTTAGCCACGCCCTAGTACTATACGAGTTGGTATTGAAAATTTTGTGTCGAAAATTGTATTCAATACCACGAAAATAGATTTCAATTTTATTCACACAGAATATACTGTAACCTACAAAGTGGATTTAACTCACCTTTGCCCTTACGAGCTCTATTCAATCTTATTTCAAAATATCAAATTGAAATATCACGTATATATGTAAGGTATATATATTACAGAATCAGCTGGTTCTGATAATTATAAAAAGATTGGTCATTTGATAATACGTTAAATATTTTACTTTATTATATGTGATTAAAAGATATAGCTTAATTAAAACTTGAGTAAATAATAGATAAAATAATTAAACTTAACTTTCATCGATAAAATAATAAAAATATTATTTATGTAATACATACAGAGGCCAGTCGTGGCGCAGGGGCACAAAGTGTGACTGTAAATCGACTGGTTGTGGGTTCGATCCCCACTCGAGGAGATGAAATATTTACTTAAATTTATATTTCCATTTCTTCGCTCCGGTGTCGAGCGGCGCAGCGTTGAGTTCTGCCACTCATCACCCAAAGCCTCTAGAATTCAGCAGAAAGTGGGGAACGGAGTGTCTTAACACTAGATTCCCTCTGCCTACCCTGCAATGTGCGGGATACAGCGTGAAGCTGAATTTAATTAATACATATTAGAAGCCATATTGTAATTACAAGGTTGCCCCTCAATATTTATAACTATTACAGCCAATATTGATCCTGGAAAGTTATTTTAAGGATGCTTGTGGCTCACAGTGTGTCAGTGCGGCGTTGTGTGTATTTTGAGCGATTAGTAAACAGCCAGCCAGTGACATAATGTGATGGAACGACGGTCAAGAGCCTATTCGCTACAATTGTATCGATCTGGTGGTACTTTAATCGAGTATGTGGAATAAACAGCAGATAGGAAACTATGTGGATATTTTGTTTATAATTGCGTATGGTTGTTGAAATATCGTTTTTTCGCTTTGTTTCTCGTTGAGCGGTTTTTTTTTTGGTCAAGTGTGAGTTGGATTTACTTGTCGAAGTTCCGTATCATTTGTTGTATGTAGGTTAATGAGAAATATAACATATAAATGATGATATATGAAATTGCAGGTGAGATGAGTCACATTTATTAGTTTGAACTGTTTTTTTTCGTGACATAACTAGAAGCTTAAACCCTCCTATTTCTTTATTGCGTTAACTTAAGAAGATTATTTTATTTGACATAGACCCGGATATTTGATATTCATTTCAGCTTGATGCCTCTTCGCAATTTTATTAGAAAAACATATTCAAAGACAGATAAACAGAAAAACAAACAGATAGATAAAGAAACATACTGACATACAGCACCATTTTTTTATCTATTGTGATACCGAACCCTAATATTAAATAAATGATAAATCATATTCATCGCTTGAAAGCTTAGGTACCCTTTGTCTGTATTTAATGATAGATCACTTAAGTTCTGCACTTTCCGACCTCACATGTGTGTTAAGTGAAGGAATCTAAAGGCCAAGGTAACTTTTTTTAATATAACCACACCCACGATATGAATGAAAGTTATACCACTACTATAGAAATTGTTGTTAGTTGTTAGTATGTACATAATTAAACAATGGCTATTTATATTTTAAATCATTTTATTAGTCAATAGTTTTAATAAAAATATCATTGAGGCCAGTCGTGGCGCAGGTGCACAAAGTGTGACTGTAAAATCGACTGGTTATGGGTTCGATTCCTACTCGAGGAGGAGGAGATGAAATATTTATTTACATTTATATTTCCATTTCTTCGTTCTGGTGTCAAGGGAAAGCGCGGCGTTGAGTTCAGCCACTCAACAAGCAATGCCTCTAGAAATCGGCGGAAAGTGGGGAACAGAGTGCTTCAACACTAGGATCCCTCAGCCTACTCTGCTGTGTACGGGATACAGCGTGAAGCTAAAAAAAATATTAAATAAATATTTAAAGCCGCTAATAATCTTTTCTTAAATTCTTAAATAAAAAAAAATATTAGTAAACACCTAAACTTAACAATTGAAAATTCTCAATATATCCCTGTTATAAAATTATTTATGTTTATTATATTTACGCTTGAAAAAAGCCTTATGTGAATAAAAATAGGTTAATTTTCAACCTCGTTTCTACTGTTATTAATTAGGCGTTAACTCAGTCATCGAGAATCGAATTAGAGCAGATTTGGGGCTCTATAAATTAATTCCTTTAATTACTCTGTGAACATTTTTAATTATACAATATTTAATCATACTTCTATATGTGTATTTTATTTAGTATTATTTTCCAAATGTATAATAAAACTTATACAAATCTACTAAATATATATGTTAATCCATATACTATAGTTAGAAATAAGTTTTTTTTAAAACTTTAACAGGACATATTATTGCAGGAGGAAAGCAGAAAGATGCGTTTTAATAATTTACACTGTTCTCCGCGTCATATCCATTTGAAGTCTTCTTCAGATGTTATATTTAGTCTAATAAACTAAAAAAAATAATAATATATAATATACATATTAACCATATTAAATATATAGAGCCGAGTCGATGAGGCCGGTCGTGGCGGAGAGGCACAAAGTGTGACTGTAAAATCGACTGGTTGTGGGTTCGATCCCCACTCGAGGAAGTGAAATATTTATTTATATTTATATTTTCATTTCTTCACTCTGGTGTCAAAGCAAAGCGCGACGTTGAGTTCCGCTACTCAGCACGCAATGCCTCCAGAATTCGGCAGAAAGTGGGGAACGGAGTGTCTTAACACTAGGTTCCCTCTGCCTACCCTGCTGTGTGCGGGATACAATGTGAAGCTGATTTTTAAAAATATAAACAAAAAACGATATATGACCGAATCAACCGGTGATTGGCTGATTCAGTGATTAACTATTGTTTTCAATAAATTTCTATATTACATTTATATTAAACTAATTTCAAGATAATGCCAGATAACTTTCCACATAAAAAAGTAGGTCAACGTTCAAGAAAGCTAGTAAAATCGGGTTGTAACAAAGAATTTTTCAATTCCATTTTTACAGTCGATACGCTGCGAGCAGAGTTCGTCATAAAATTCTTGGCAAGAAGCATCAAGAGAGAAGGTTTACTTGCGCAATTACATTTCTACATGATTGACCTGACTTGTTTTATATGTTATATTTTGTTTTTGTTTATAATTTTTACATATTATTGAAAATAGGTAAATTTAACTTAGGTTTTTATATTTACTACTACTATATTATCAAGAAAATAAAAAATATATAAAGTAGCATGGCTTTTATACGTTTTCTAAATAAGTAAGTAGCATATTGTTTAAGTAGTAAAACTAGTCTATTTAATCTGGAGAAAAGACTTTATTTTAATTTTACAATATATGAAATGTCTCACTCAGAATTCGAATTATGAACATTTTGAAATTATGTATAAAATTGTAACAATTTTCAGACCAAAATTTGTATATTTTTAGTATCATAGTTTGCAAAATTTCAAATTATTTTATGAAAAATTCATAATTAAAATGAATTGGTTAATTATGCAAGGTCAAGATTTGTTTATTTTTGCATTCATCACATGATTAAAAGTTTTGTAATTCAGCGATAAGTTTTAAGTGTTCATAGTTTTTTTTAATGAATTAATAGGCATTAAAACAGATATGAGGCCAGTCGTTGCGCAGGGGCACAAAGTGTGACTGTAAATCGACTGGTTGTGGGTTCGATCCCCACTCGAGGAGATGAAATAATTACTTATTTATATTTCCATTTCTTCGCTCAGGTGCCGAGGTTGAGAGCGTCGTTGGGTTCTGCCACTCAACACGCAATGCCTCCAGAATTCGGCAGAAAGTGGGGAACGGAGTGTCTTAACACTAGGTTCCCTCTGCCTACCATGCTGTATGTGGGATACAGCGTGAAGCTAATTTGATTTAATACCGATATAATAAAAAAGAACACAAATACAAAACAAACAAAACAGAGTTCCTACCATCTGACCTGGAAAGGGAGAACTGAAGTATATACATTCCTTTGATAAGAATTTTTAAAGTTAATTATATTATATATAAACTGAAACATTTGCCAGTACTTGAATAGCCGCCGGTGTAACTTTGAAGTCTGCTTATGATCTTATTTTCAAGTTTAACTTATTGTTTACAGTATATACTTATTCACGAGATATCATATAATAGTCTTTACTGATACAGTTATAAAGACTATAATT
The DNA here is from genome assembly GCA_013421005.1 of Heliconius erato x Heliconius himera. Lineage (NCBI taxonomy): Eukaryota > Metazoa > Arthropoda > Insecta > Lepidoptera > Nymphalidae > Heliconius > Heliconius erato x Heliconius himera. The sequence continues at coordinate 16,893 of JAATLQ010038133.1, read as the reverse complement.
TAAATGGTTTAATATTTCAAGGTACACGGTGTACCGCCCATGGCCACTCGACGTCTTGCCCCGGGCCACTCGTTCTTTCAGGGATACTTCTCGTATAATTAAGGAAATTGTATTTTAAATTTAAACAAAGGCTGAACATTTTATTATTTAAGCGTTTGGTTATTTTGAGATTTAAATTGAATTGTCTAATGTTGTATTTAATTCTTTTTTTGTGATTCAATATGTAAAGGGAATCCAGTGTTGAGACACTTCGGTCCTCACTTTCTTCCGAGTTTTTGCGTGTTGAGTGGCGTAATTCACCGCCGCCGCGCCTTATTACAAAAATAAAGAAATGAAAATATGAACTTATAATAATTCATTCTCCCAAGTGAGAATGAACTAAGAACCACTTCGGCACCACGGGCTCTATGATTTCTCACAAAAATTAAATTAAAATAATTTTTCAAATCTAAATACGACGCTTCTGCTGGGCTTGATGTTTTCTAAATTTATACATATAATTTCTATTTAATTGTTAATTTCACTAGATGCTCTTTGAAACATTCAGAAATATTAAATAACATTTCTCGTTGAATTATATTTTACCGTTTATCTCCATGTGCAGCTTTTAAAAGTAATTTTTTGCTAAAATATCCCTGATAAAGATATTTTAAGAACATATTAAAATCGAATAAAAATAGAATTTGTCGCATTTTAACTTTTAAAGAAAATATAATTACAATATAGCTATAACCAACAAATATAGCAAACAACCATTCAGAATAAAATATATTTCTATACAGTCTAAACTCTAACCTATTCAAAAGCAGCGATACTTTTATTATATAACTTTGGTTCTACTATTTTGTTTCACTTTTCAATTAAAGACATTCCACAAGTGTTTGTTAAGAATTCTTGTATTTTTTTTCCATCACGCTGTATCCCGCATATAGCGGGGTTGGAGGGAACCTAGTGTTAAGAGAGTTCGTTTCCCACTGAATTTTCAAGGAATTTGTGTTGAGTGGCGAAACTCAACGTCGCGTTTTGCCTCGACAACAGAGCAAAGAAATGAAAATATTTAATAGTTCATTACATTACGTGGGAATCGAACCCATACCGGTCATGACTGGCCTCCACACAATATAATGATCAAAATAAAAAATAATTGAGGCCATATTGGTACAGCTGGACAGCGCGTGACCGCCAACGCGTATCTTGATGTTATAGTTAGTGTAATGGTATTTGAACGTAAACAGGGCGTTGAGTTCCGCCATACAACATGCAATGCTAAGCTACGGTTTTTACTGCCTACACTGCTAAGCAGAAAAAGCGTGAAATGAAAGATAAATATATGTTTTTTTTAGCTTCACGCTGTATCTGCATAATAGGGGAGGCAGAGGGAACCTTATGTTAAGTCACGGTGATTCCCAATTCCCCGTCCCGTTGAGTGGCGGAAATCAATACTGCACTTTCCTTGTTAGCAGGGCGAAGATACAAAAATATTAATAAATAATAATCTACTCCCCCGAGTGGGGAACCCACAATCATAGCTTATACAGTCACACGTTTATGCCACTGCACCACGACGGCCTCGTAACTATTTTTATAAAGAATTATAATTTTATTTTATTGATAATTTGTAACTGCATTCAATGATTAACATAAGTCAAAGTCAAATAATTTTATTCAAAATAAGAAGTTACATGCTTCATTGTTTGAACGTCAAATAATTTACCACCAGTTCACTACAATTAGTGCCTCAGACCTAAGAGATTGATAGGTAACCTTAAAAAAGGTTCCCTTTTGTTATCAATACAACACAAATAAAACATAGATTTTCGGACCGTCCTCATTCCGGAAACTGTCTTAACTTATCGCATGTCTAGGTCTCGTATCAGTAGTATTAACTTAAACATTTCCTTAATCTGATAGCCTGGCTTCCTTTATCGACTATAATAAATATAAAACTGGTATTTAAAAAGACCGTAATGGCGCAGTAAAACCAGTTTGGGTAAGGTCACTTAGTTTAAATTAAAAAATTACATTAAATCAGCTTCACGCTGTATCCCGCACAAAACAGGATAGGCAGAGGGAACCTAGTGTTAAGACACTCCGTTCCCCACTCTCTGCTGAATTCTGGAGGCATTGCGTGTTGAGTGGCAGAACTCAACGCCGCGCTTTGCCTCGACGCCAGAGCGAAGAAATGGAAATATAAATTTAAGTAAATACTTCATCTCCTCTAGTGGGGATCGAACCCACAACCAGTCGGTTTTACAGTCACACTTTGTGCCGTTGCGCCATGACTGGTCTCTTAGTTTAAATAGACTTAATTTTAATAAAACAAGTAGTCGAAATAGCAGTACGCGTCGGACTCACTTGTGAAGGGTTCCGTAGTAAAAAAGTTGTATGTTAAGTAAGCCAAATACCACTATCATTGCCAGCAAAAAACAATTTTGTTTTTTACAATGCCTGTATAAATTATAAAAACATATTTTGCAGCTTTTGTTTTCATGTAGCATAATATATAACTTTTAGATTTTTCACTCTCATACTTTAATAGTTGACATAGACAGAGAGATATTTTACCCGTTTTGGTCTTAGAGAAAAAATATATTTTCCAGAGGGGGCCTGGACTTTAGCTTTGAACAGAATGTTCCTGTAAAAGATTTTTTTTAATTATTTCAGGCTTATTTTTTGTTTTATATATTTTCTGGAATGGGCACTAGCCTATTCTTTGGTGGACATAGATTACTCATTCGTCTCTATGTTCCATAGACATAGGCGAGTCTAATAATTTTTTTTTTGTTTTGTTTAACCCTAATAATATGCTATAACATGAAATTGGGCGCGCAAATTATTTTAAAACGCTCTTTTCATTATATAACTCACTAACAAAAAGCATTTGGAACTGCAAAATTTGCACTATTTACAAAAAAATAGCATTCTAGATAAAAATCTAGAATGTTATATGCTGAAAAAAATAAGTTTAAATAATTTAATTTGATGATAACATTTTAATAAAGGGTCGTATATCATTTTGGTGTAAAATTTAGTTGAAATATTTCATGATTTAAAGACAATAGACCTCATTTTTGAATAATAACAAAAGTTAGAGTTTCATAGTTAGCATATATGGTTTCGCACTCACGTTAATTTGGTAACGCTCCAAGTGTCACGAAACCAGCATAAATTACGAACCGAAAGTTAATGGCAGCCATGAAACATAATATACATTAGATAAGTAAAATTAAAAAAATAAAAATAAATAAGCTTCACGCTGTATCCCGCACACAGCAGGGTAGGCAGATGGAACCTAGTGTTAAGACACTCCGTTCCCCACTTCCTGCCGAATTCTGGAGGCATTGCGTGTTGAGTGGCAGAACTCAACGCCGCGTTTGTCCTCGACACCAGAGCGAAGAAATGGAAATATAAATTTAAGTAAATATTTCATCTCCTCGAGTGGGGATCGAACCCACAACCGGTTGGTTTTACAGTCACACCTCGTGCCTCTGCGCCACGATTGGCCTCTATAATCTGATAAGTAATATCGTTTGGGAAATTTGGTAAATACGTAGCGGCACTCCAAGAAGCTCTCAGAATTTATCTCAAAATGTTGTTCCAAAATAATGAATTGTTGGAACAGACGATTGAATTCGCTTCTACAAAGTAACATTCATTTTACGCCATTTTCCTTTGTTATATACATTGTCATTATTTAAGAGAACGTGTGAACCATCTATTGATTTTCTATTTTCCCGGCTTTGTTTTCTAAGTCGGGATTAGGGGTGATTTTTTTTCTTTCCTGGAAAATTGTCATCGGAGTTCTTTTCCGGAAATATTTTAAATTGAATAGTAATCTCTGTCAAGATCGGTATTGTGAATCAATTTATTCATGATATCGTCTTCTGTAATGCCATAAGCCTTTGTTTGATTCAATTTTAGGTCACGTTGACATACTATATACTAGAGGGCGCGTGCGGCTTCGCCCGCTTATTAGGAGTGAATTCTAAAAAACCACGAAACACGTATTCATTAAAATATTTTTAACAGTCTCAATTTAAATTTTTATAAAAATCGGTGGCAATTTAAAGATTTTTCTTTAAATTGCCACCGATCTAACTTTCAACCCCTTATTTGAATCCTTAGGGGTGAATTCTTAAAAACCATGAAACACGTTTTCAATGAAATATTTTTAAGAGTCTGAATTTCAAATTTTATAGAAATCGGTACAGATAATTGTTTTTTCCATACAAACTTTCAACCCCTATTTCATCCCTTTAGTGTTAAAATTTTTCAAATTCCGTTAGTGGATGTCCAGAATATGAAAATAAACATCTGCCCAAATTTCACGTTTCTACCATCAGCGGTTACGGCTCTGCGTGCGTCTTACCTCAGTCAGTCAGCACAAGTCTTTTTATATATATAGATATTGCGTGTCTCGATGTATCTTAAGTAAGTTTTAGATTTGAAATTAATGTAATTTAGACTGACTAAGCTAAATGAGATGCTTAATAGGAACTATCTCTAAGTTTAGCAAGGCAATCTAACTTTAAGAACAATTGTTACCTTAATTAACTGGGTTGTACGCCTTTCTGTATAATATAAAGGACAGGTAGACGTGTAAATACGTATTTAATTTGCAACTATTTTAAGATTCCTTTTAGTTTCACGCTGTATCCCGCTCATAGCAGTGTAGTCAACGGGAACCTGTGAACCTAGTATTAAGATACTCCGTTCCCATTAAGACGTTTCCAGTCCATTTTACACCGAAGCTTGGAGGTATGTGTGTTGTGTAGCGAAACTCAACGCCTCGCTTTGCCTCAACATCAGAGTAACCCCATACCAATTACAATCACACGCTTGTGCCGGTGCGCTACTGGCCTCAATTGGCACTCACAGGCACGTTTAAAAAATAAATAAATCAGCTTCACGCTGTATCTTGCACACAGCAGGGTTGACAGAGGGAACCTAGTGTTAAGACACCCCGTTCCCCACTTTCTGCCGAATTCTGGAGGCATTGCGTATTGAGTGGCAGAACTTAACGCCCCGCTTAACCTCGACCGACACCAGAGCGAAGAAATGGAAATATAAATTTCAGTAAAAATTTCATCTCCTCGAGTGAGGATCGAACCCACAACCAGCCTATTTTACAGTCACACCTCGACTGGCACTTTTATTAGTAAACATAATATTTACTTATTCAAATCTTTATACATTTTCTAAATAAGTATTTTTCTTTCCAAAGTGTGGAATAAGACTTTAAAAATATTTCGAAATATAATATTTTCTTAAAATTATATTTAAAAAAATAATTTTTATACCTAATCAACCTATTTTTATGGCTCTAGGCCAATCTATCTAGGCCGCTGTATGTCATACAAATATTTGTGGCTAGAGTATCGGTTGCAATATCCGCTATCTACTTTGGCGTACCGATGGCATTTGAATGTTGTTTATTTGAAATTGAAGCGAATGAAAATTTATTTGGATAATAATTGGTTAATGAAAACCGGTAAAGTGTGAGTCGGACTCGCCCATTGACACAAATTGGTATGTAAGTCACATACAAATTTCAGAAATATAGGTCAACAGGACGTACAACTTATAAAAATTAACAAACTTAGCTTTGCGGACATTTGCACTCATTTTGTATGAGATGAACTAAAAATATAAGTTTGTAATGTTTGTTTCTATACCTACGAGTTTTGACTTTTCAGATTTATTTTCTAATTTATATTGTATGATCTCACTTTTAACTTAGAAGCTTGATTTTTTCAATGCTTTAAGGGACCATAAACCAGAACATTTTATAATAATTTCAGTCTTAAACATTCACTCTATCTTGAAATAAATGGTCTTGACGAACGGACAGACGAGTAACAAAGTGATAAGTCTATAAGAGTTCCGTTCCTAGCTTTTGGAAGGTACGGAACCCTGAAAAGGAGCTTCATGCTCTTTTTTTCAAGCAGTAAGAGTAACCAAAGGGATCCCAATATTCAAATACTCCATTCTCCACTTTCCGCCCAATTTTCGAGATGAATGATATGTTCAAGTAGCGAAACTTAACACAGTTAACAGTTTTTGTAAGAATATAAATTTAAATAAATATTTCATCTCCTCGAGTGGGGATCGAACCCACAACCATTACAAATATTTAAAAAAATTGACTGCTACAAGGAAGGCATCACGAGGATAAGCTGCAATTAGTTTAATAGGGGATGATATACGAGGCAATTAAGCAGTCACAACGAGACCAATTACCTGCACTGGGTAGAAAATTAATTTTATTAACCATTCAAATCACACCACGTTTCAAAAACATACACCGATTTTTTAACCTGTCGAACAATATGCGTAATTCAACTACAGGTATGGTCTTCGTTTATTCGTATTTTGTTTAGCTAGAGTGGTTTAGTGAATTATAAAAATTTTTTGGTGTTCAGTAATTAAACTGATACTCTTTTATCCTTTACATGGCTTTAGTAGCTTCAATTTAGGTTTGTTGAATATTCATAGGTTTATGATATAGAAATATTCTTTTGTTGTTGTGGGAATCGCTTTCGAGTTGTATGAGATTAAAAATATATAATTCACCATTACCAACAAAACTCATATTCACCGTCTTCTTAACTAAAACTAAACTAAAATATACTAGTATCCTTACTTCACTCTGTATCCCTAGCAGAGTAGTCAGAGAGAATGTGGCGCCAAACGCTACGGACTCTGCATACTTCTTACGCCTCGTACACTGTCATCATCCTCTTCATTCATGCCCTCCGGGGGTCCTCATACATTTTACGTGACTTTCCTCCAGTATCTTTGATACTGTGTTTTCGAAGGTCAAGCGAGTTCTCCTTTACCTCTCTGTCTGTCTGTTCCTAGAGTAGCCCCAAGCCCAAGTCCAAGGTAGTAATGACAAGATTACATTTGCACAACATGCAGTAACAACTGAAAATAGTCATGATTATGCAAAGTGGTACAGCTGGAATGGGAAGACAGACCCTGGTACGCGCCGAAAATAATGATAAGTAGATATTTAACCCATTAATATCACTGAACTGACGGTACCATTGTTTTTAGTGATGAGAAAGACCCCTCATATTAGTTAATGTCATTGTTAAAAGATACATTTTTATAGTCATAAAAAATTTCCTCCATTCCATAATCCCTCCTTAAAAATCATAATAATAGAAAATATTATTGTATGAATATTCTCTACTTTTTCCAAGACATTTGTGTTTAATAAAAGATCAGGCCTTAGCAACGGGCGTGAATAAAATATAGAAGATTTTATTGCCAAATTTACAAGCACCAAGGGACATTGGGCTGTATTAGCGCACCTCCAAGTCGAGTTAAGTTTAAATAAATAAAGCAATTCAAATACCATCCACGTAATTGGAGTAAAGAGAGCTGGCTAATAAATTACATAAGTACGTATTTACTTTGCGACGAGTTTCGTTAGGCGGTGGAGTCCCTTCATGACCTTTTCGGGAAATTAACTGGAATGGACGAGACAAATCCCGTACTTTACAAACGAGGCATCTACGTTAGTAACTAGAGTGACTCGGTTCCAGGGGATGAAATTTTAGTTTTATACGTACACGATACAGAACTGTAAAATGTTTTGAAACTTATAACTGGTATCTATTATCCGAAATTAAAAGTTAAAGGTTTGAGGCCAGTTGTGGTGCAGTGGCACAAGCGTATAAAAGTAAATGCGACAGGTTTGAGGCCAGTTGTGGTGCAGTGGCACAAGCTTATTACTGTAAATGCGACAGGATTTGGGTTTGATTCCCACTCGAGGACAGAAATAATATTTTTTTTTCATTTCTTCGCTGGCGAGGCGCTGAGCTCAGCCATTCGACATGCCAATGCCTCCATAATTAGGCGGAAATGCAGGATACAACACGAAGCTGGAAAAAAAAGTCCACTAAATGACAGAGTATTTCTAAATTGTTTGCATTGAACGCTTATTTACGAGCTCATTCATTATACATACGTACATACACAGTTCCGCCAACACCGTATTGTCGCAGCTGGCTTTTACTAATATTTGTCCGCTTGAAACAGCGTCTAATATCACTAAAAGTTTTCATGCGCTACACCATTATTTATTCAGAACCTTCAACGTTTCTTAAGTTTACAAGGACTCTACCTGAAGTTGCTGAATGTGTATGGAATTCTAAGATTTTTACTTTGAAAACTCCTGTACTTACTTTTTTCTTTATTTTTTTTTATGTTTATTGTATTGGTGAGTCATAAAATATAACTGGTTATCATTATTGTTAACCCAAAATTTTAAAATTATATTTTTTCGCCTAATTTTATAATCTTTTTTTGTTATAAGCGACAAAAAAATATTGAAAATCAGTATTTTGAAAAGCTTCTATAGTCTGTGGTCATGAATTAACAGTCTTCCCTTATCTTTTAGAACTTTTTGCCTTCTCTACTTCTAAAAAAGTTTAAATAACATTACTTAAAACAAAAATACTTATTTAGATAACGTATAAAAATTTGAACGTAACGCGGGACTTGCCAGTTCAAACTTTTATACGTTTTCTAAATAAATATTTTTCTTTCCTAAGTGTGGAATAACACTTTAAAAATATAAAAAAAAAATACTTAAAACTCCAATTATTGTTTTAATACTTTAAGCGTCACCATTCTTATTATTATTTTGTTTACAGTAAATTATTTTTAAAACTCACTCTTAAATGATGGTTTAACGATTGTTACGGCTATTTTAAACTCCTATAGTTCTTACCTATTTATAAACATATTTCAATAGAAATTTCCAAATATAATGAATAATAATAACGAGGCCAGTCGTGGCACAGTGGCACAAAGTGTGACTGTAAAACCGACTGGTTGTGGGTTCGATCCCTACACGAGTTAAATATATATTTTAATTAATATTCCATTTTTTCTTCTTCTTAAATTTATATTTCCATTTCTTCGCTCTGGTGTCGAGGTTAAGCGCGGCGTTGAGTTCTGCCACTCAACAAGCAATGCCTCCAAAATTCGGCAGAAAGTGGGGAACGGAGTGTCTTAACACTAAGTTCCCTCTGCCTACTCTGCTGTGTGCGGGATGCAGCGTGAAGCTAATTTATTTAATTTTTAATGAATAATATATGCAACATTCAAGTCATAACCCTTACCGGAGCCATTGAAAACTACTACCATGCATTGTTTCCTAACAAATAAAATCGAGTATTAAGCGGATGACGTCACTGGCGTGTGACGTTCCGTTTCACGCTACAAACACCGAGGTTTACGATACTCTATGTACATATAAGCTTAATAGGTAAGAAAATATATAAAGGTTTGTATAAAATATTACAGGATAGCACTCTGCCTTATAGCTGCTGAAATATTTTAGCGTTGGGTAAGCTGTAAGCTTCTCGGGTGTCTTCGTTTATTCTGAGTAATAAATGTTTCATATTCGTATTACAAATTAGACATTTATAAAATTAAATTTGTTGTTTTCATATAAATTATTAATTTTTTTATTATATTTAGTAGGTAATGTGCATTAAGTAACAAAGTTGTTTTACTACAAAACATTGAATTTAATATGCATAAAAATTATACATTTTGATAGTAAAATGACCTGGCTAGTCATATGAAATATTTACTTAAATTTATATTTCCATTTCTTCGCTCTGGTGTCGAGGCTAAGCGCGGCGTTGAGTTCTGCCACTCAACACGCAATGCCTCCAGAATTCGGCAGAAAGTGGGAAACGGAGTGTCTTAACACTGGATTCCCTCTACCTACCCTGCTGCGTCGGAATACAGCGTAAAGCTGACATTTATAGTATTGTTAGTTTTCTACATAGGAAGCTATTGCTAGCTAGGGGGTAAGGTAGGGTTTTGTCTATGTGGAAACAAACAAAATTCTATCTTGGATATCATCAATAATAATAATATAATAAATATCATAATAATTATAATACAAGAGACACAAAATATTATATCCTGTTGTGTATTTAGAAATAATTCAATCAAAAATACCATTAAACATATAAATTCTTCATTTATATAGTAATAATATAAACAAATAAAAAACACATCACACATTGAATTGCGCCACTCAACTCGCAATGCCTCCAGAAATCGGCGAAAAGTGGGGAACGGAGTGTCTTGACACTATGTTTCCTCTGCCTATCCTGTTGTTCGCGGGATACAGCGTGAAGCTGAAAAAAAACACATAATAAATAAAAAAAATAACAACCTACTTTTAATCAGCGAAAAGCCAAACATAGACGCTGGGATAAGTTGAATCAATTAAACCAACCCCTATAATGTAGGCTTAAATCGCAACTGATCACAGAGGATATCATTAATCGTAGTGCCTGATGGATGTTACGTTTATTAGATAGTAAACTTTATGGTTATGGTACTATGCTCGAACAAGACGTGATGTTATAGGTACACCTTCTACGTAGAAAATACGTTGGGGTTGTATTAGGGAGGTTATAAGTACTTACTCGATATTACGGTCTTAAGATTACAAATATTATTTATTCTTACGTGTAGTAATAAGTAATTATAATTTGTCTTCATGAAAACCAGCTTCACGCTGTATCCCGCACACAGCAGGGATGGGAGAGGGAACCTGGTGTTAAAACACACTGTTCCCTTCTTTCCGCCGAGTTCTGGAGGCATTGCGTGTTGAGTGGCGGCACTCAACGCCGCTTTGCCTCGACACCAGAGCGAAGAATAATAAATGTAAATAAATATTTCATTTTCTCGAGTAGGGATCGAACCCAAAACCAGTAGATTTTACAGTCACACTTTGTGCCCATTCGCCACGATTGGCCTCTATTTCTCTTCATTTATTTTTATATTCCATCTTTTGATTTAGATGGAGGCCGTCATGGCGCAGGTGCACCCGTAAGAACGTAAATGTTGTAGGCTCGGTCCCCACTCGGGAGGATGAATCATTATTTATTAATACTTTCATTTCTTGATTTTGACACCAGTGCAAAGCCTGACATTGAGTTCCGCCACTCAACACGCATTGCCTCGAAAAATTGGGGAACGGAGTGTCTTAATACTACGTTCCCTCTGCTTACCCTGATGCATATATGATGCGGGATACAGCGTGAAGCTGATTAAGTTTATTTGTACTTTTGATAGTTGTGCTTGGTAATATGAATTGAAAACCTGATTTATACTGCAGTGTACACAAAACTGCAGGCTGTATAAATCCGGTGGTGAACCAGTAACTTTTTGTGAGATTCGTAACCTACTTTCTTATCTCTAGGAGATTTCATGTCCATTTTTTTTGTTGTTAAATACTAAAAAATGTTAAACATAATATTGGCCGTTGCTTTCACTTTACAAAAGGGTTGGCTCGTTTTCGACCAAAGAATCAGTATTGCGAGTCGGTGAGGAATGCAGTAAACATTCTTGTAAAATACCATAAGTTATACGTAAATACCCAAGTGTTCTACATTAAATATATATATATATATACATATATATATATATATATATATATATATATATATATATATATATATATATATATATATATATATATATATATATATATATATATATATATATATATATAT
>JAATLQ010038132.1:0-79829 GCA_013421005.1 Heliconius erato x Heliconius himera | reverse complement strand
TCTAAGCTTCAGCCCGGATATACCAATCCATATTTAGAAACAAACAAAATACACTAAATACATAATAAAAAACCGTTTCACACAACAACAAGAACAATTCCACTCATCGCGTACAGTCCACCATGTTCGGTCTCCACTAGATTCTATTCATCGATAAATGTGGAATTTCATGGGACGTGGCCCGCTTTAAACGTCTCTATGATCACTTAAACTTTATTTATTTACACTGTAACGTTATTTAGTATTGCGTTGGATGTTTTCTATGTTTGTTAAGCGTTGAAATAAATCAATACATCACAGATTTTTTTACAATACTGAGGCGTTCTTTGTATGATCGTGCGTCGCGGAGTGGCTGCGTGGCGCCGCGCGGCCGTCGGTCGAATACTGGAATGCTGCTCGGGCTGGAGGTACGCATGCGGCCCGCGCCCCTCCCCCACTAACCCCTAGTCGAACCGACGCGTTCGAGTTAATGACAGAATTTCACTGTATTATACGAGACCCAATCGAACTTTTGGTATTATGCGAGACCGAAAGCTTCGTAAAATGTAGAGTTCTTTTAAAATTTTTGTACAATGCTTGCTTATGCTATGTTATTATTGTATTTGTTAATAATTTTAGGGATTTCTACAGTTCAATTATTGTGGAATTCATATATTTTGTGAGTTGTTACCGTATGTTAATATTGAACGTACCCGACGCGTAAGTAAAAAAGTGCATTGCCACAAACAAGCTTTAAGCTCGCGAAGCCCGAGCAAAGGCTTTATGGGGTCTACGGTACAATATGGGCTACATATTTAAATAGATCTTGTGATACTTATATCACTCTATCTATATAAATTTCATTTATTTTTTTATAATATATTAACCTGTATATTTTAATGAATGTAGAGTCATTTAAAATGGAAATATATATTTTAAATTAATTTATTTTATAAATTTACAATATAAATATTAATATTACTCAAAATAAGTAAAAATATAAGCTTTTAAATGCATTTATACCCACTTTAACTTTCAAATCGTAAATCCATCATCATATGTTAAAAATATGTAAGGTACGCCATTACACCATGAATACGTGACGAATCTTAACTGGGAAAGTTAAGCATGTAACGGCTAGAAAAAGAAATTTACCCACACTATCATTTTTATTTAGAAATTTGTTATTTATATAATTTATTTTTATATCTATTTTATACTGTTTGCCATTATTAAAAAATTGACATATATGTATATCTGAGAACGTATGGTTTAGTGATCATAACGATGGGTGGACTCAAAGAGGTACGGGTTATGATCCCACTAATTAAATAATTAATCTATCGTAATACAAATGAATCAGCTTTCAAAGTATTTATTCGGCGGAAAATTGAGTACGGAAGTGTCTTTATGGGAAATAAATGTCTTAACTGCTATATGCAGGATCCAGTGTGAAGTTAAAAAAAACAACGCCTTCTATTCCTTTTGCCATTAATAAAATATTACATACATGTTTCTTGGTAAAAGTCCATCTAACTGATTATTTGTAATATACTATTTGCTAAATTTGTTAGAAAAGCAGCTGTATTTGGCTACGGATGTTTAAGAGTCTTCCATAAACCTCGTCTTTAGGCAAAGATAAACTAGTACCTTTTAAAGATTGCCTGCGTTTTGAGTGGCGGAACTCAACGCTGGACCAAAAAATTGTTAAATGTAATAATGTTGCGTATGGAGGTCGATTTACGACCGTCGATAGTATCATTTTTAATCCCATTTATAGTAGTAGCTTGATATTAATACATATTTTCATACAAAAGACAAACCGCTTATATAAATATTGTGAAACAAAATGAGCATTCACAAAACAATTGTTCAAAATTAGTTTATCATTCATCTAATTATGAAATAAATCCGCTTTTCGGTACGGTTTCGCTTGTGACCATGCTTATGTATTAAGAGATATTTTTGGTATTGGCATGCTTCGAATTTTCTACAATTTCACGCTTTTTCCCCCATAGAAAATTGGAAGAAGAAAAGCCGACGGGGTGCACAGAAGACTCCCTTAGCACCTGCAGTGGTAGTCGAGGGGTAGGACCGTGCAGTTTTAATAAAAATCATGAATGGCTTATATCTGCCAGTCCATGAGTCCCAGGTAACCACCTCGGATCCTAACTCGAGCAGTGTACTCTCCCTCTCTCTCTGCCTACCCTGCTTTGTACGGGATCCAACGTGAACCTAAACAAAATATATTAAAAAGCAGGTGGACTGACAATCTGGTAACGTTCACGGCCGATCGTTGTAGAAATCCTTAGGTATCCATTGTATCCTATGTTAGTATAATGTAATGATGATTATATAAAACAACATATAATTAAGTTAAAATTGAATAATGTATTAATATTACTGAATTTCATATATAAATATATATTTTTTAATTTAACGTCTGATTTTTTTTTACTTTTTTCTCAAACTGATGGTGACTCTACATGTCATTACGCTCTATTTCAAATAGTCCAACAGTAAGTTGGTGTTAATGCTATTATGACAAAGTACTTATTCTTTTTTGTTTCAATATTATATGTGACTATAGAACTTAGAAGCCGTCGCGGCAAAGTGGGACAGCGTTTGACTGTAAACGTGACGGTTGTGGGTTCCATTCGAACTTGGGGGAATGAATATACATTTTTTTTTTATTTTTCCCGTTCTGGCACTAAAGCACAGCGTTGAGTTCTGCCACTCAATATATGTCTTGAAAAATTAAGAAAAAAAAATTACCCGAATAGTTTTATCGTGTAGTGCAACTGAAAAGTAGTGTCAGCGTGATAAAATGTTTATATCCGAGATAAAAAATTATTCAACTTTCAAATAAAAAAATGCAATGTAGTAAAAATTCCCAGCGTGTTTCGAGTTTACATTACATATATCTTTTTGTGTAACGGTTTTTGCATATATAAAAAAAAAAATTGGGATGGACACAAAACTATTCTGGGGTGGACATGGCCCACCTCCCCAGCATCCCCTGTTATGCGGGATAAAGCGTGAAGCTAAAACTAGAGTCACTTCCATAATAAACAAAATCGACATATTTAATAAATAAGTAAACACATTAACCAAATACAAAAGTTAGTTTATCTAACCCGCGTCCGACATCACGTCAAATATTATGATACGCTTCATTTTATTTACGTTTTATCATATTGATATTGTATTGTATGTGTTATTGATTCTGTGGTTAATTATAATAAATGGAAAGTGGAGGTTCAATACCAATTTCGTGGATTACTACTTATTTTTTACTCTATTTTTCACTTATCGATCATTATTTAAAATGTGAAATAAAATTGAAAATGTCCAACGTATTTATGGAAATGTATGTGTTTAACTGCAACGCTCGCGGCTTCGCCCGCTTGAGCTAAACAATTATTTATTTATAAATCTGAATTATTATAGATAGCATTATCACTATTAATAAAACGGAGGCTAAATATTAAAGTAAGTTTACCGAATTCGAATCGAAAATTTAAATCGAATGTGCTTTTTCTGAGATTTCGTGCCTAAACACACAGACGAACAGAAAAAAATATTATAGATTAACTTATTTGTATGACTCAGGTTTCAGGGCGCTTGGACGGTTTCCAAGAGGCTTGGGTTCGACTCCCGTTACGTTCAAATTTTTATATGTCTTTTAAAAAATATACATATACTAATCATATAACCCGACCTGAGTCTCGAATCTGGGATTATACTCATTTATTGTTTATAAATCTTATCTTATTTGTAAAGTTATACGAGAGTTTATGAAGATGTATGTTTGTTACGGTATCACGAAAAACTACTGAACAGATTTAGTTTATAGTAATATTCCTTATACATCGAAATAGCACATAGGCTATGAATTATATATAAAATTTGTAATTTTTGGCTATTATATAACAATAAGTTTAAGCAGACAAAACCACGTGCGGGTCGCTAGTTGTCCATATTTTCAATAGCTAACGCCATTTTAAAATTCCCGGTGTCATTTCAAAACAACAAAGGGTTTGATGCATTAGTAACGTGAGACCTGTGTGTTTGTTTGTTTGTTTTATTGATAGCACTGACGGCGGCTTTAAGTCAGTGGTACAGTGGGTGCAAATGATTTATTTTTCTTTTTTGTTATTTTAAGGTACTTTTTGTTGGTCCCTACATTTTTTTATCATTTTATTTATTTACATATATAAAAATTTTTAATTATAAAAATTATACAGTCGATTCGATTTTACGAAGTGGAAACCGATTAAATTTTGCAGGTTCCTTGAGAAGTATAGGGGAGCACTAGGTGATTTCCAAAAATTCGTACAAAAACGAAAATAGGAATCAAATTCACAACCACTAAAGACAATCTAACTAATACTTTCTGATTTTGCTACGTTACCACTCTTATTCTTCAATACTTTTCAACTTAATCTCGGTGTACCACAAACTTTCCGCCTCACGATGCTTTTAACGCTTTTTAGCGGTAAAATTACGTGTTTGGCTATCCGTGGACGTGCGAAATATCTTATATTTTAGAGATCCTCTTTGAAATACAGGCTTTTATATATAGCTAGCATATCTTTATAGAATATGAATCAATCTTATGGAAGGGAACGAGAACTCTCAATTCCCTCTCTTTTTTTTTCACGGAGCCCATCGCATTAGATATATATCATTATAATAAGATATAAGATTAGTATTTTGGAGTATAACAACTTAATAATAGGAGTGGTGGTAGTGAATTAAACAAACGAGGTCGTGGGTTCAATTCCATAGTCAAGGATATGAATTATTCTTAATAATTCACTGTAAGAAGACCAAGCGTCGACGATGAGTTTTGCTACTCAACTTGTAATGACTTTAAAATTAGAGACAAGGAATTGGGAACGGAATGTCTTAACATCAGATTCCCATTGCCTACCATGCTGTATACGGTATACACTGTGAAGCTGAACAAAGATGTTTTCTTTGTATGTCGAAACTAAACTTTGACTTTCAAACGTAATAAAGTGAAATGATTAGTGCTCAACTGGTACGTTTGTAACGCTATAAACAATAGTATACATATATTAATCGAAGCACAACCTTAATTACACGTAATAGCCATGGATTCAATTCCAACTTTTGTGGAACAAACAAGAGAATAATACATTTTCCTCTAATAACAATAAGAAACGAAAAAAATTGGCTTCACGCTGTATCCCGCACAAAGCAGGGTAGGCAGAGAGAACCCAGTATTTAGACACTGCGTTTTCCACTTTCTGCCGAAGTCTGGGGGCATTGCGTGTTGAGTGGCAGAACTCAACGCCGCGCTTAGCCTCGACACCAGAGCGAAGAAATGGCAATATCAGTTTAAGTAAATATTTTATCTGCTCGAGTGGGGATCGAACTCACAACCAGTCGGTTATACAGTCACATTTCGTGCCGCTGCGCCACGACTGGCCTCATAAGAAGCGAAATTTTCATATAATTTCAATACTAATATTAATAATTTTAAGTTCATATATGTATGTATATTTATTTGCGCGATTATATTACTCGTATATTTCTGCAGGAAAAGCAAAATTTATATTCACCTGCAGACAAGTGTCAAATTTCATGAGAACACCTTTTTAAAACCTATCTTATACATTATGAAAGTATGAGATTCAATTATTTTTGTTAATGAAAGAAAAAAAAAAATTACATTTACTTTGACTGTGTGTGCTCATATACAAAAAACTATTCAATTTTTTCGTAATATATAAACGATATTTTTGAAGACACTACCTTAATATTATATTGTACAAAAAAAAATGTGTGTTATAAAAAAAATTGGGTATAAAGACTGTTGTACTGTGTGTATATATAATAAAAAATATATATAAATCATTTTATTTAAGTGTATTTTATATTTAAACTATATATTTTTTTCTTTACTATATTTATTATTTTATAATATTTTTTAGATATTTATTTCATAAATACAAATGAAAAGAAGTTAGCCGTTCCGTCAATGACTAATACTTACTTTCTCTAACTGTTAGCAATAAAACTGTCGGTCCGTTTGTTTATATAACCCGTTATGTTACAACAAAAGGCCTAAACAAATGATTTTGCTTGAAAAGTATGAAGAATTTGAATTTTACTTCCGTTTATGATTACTCTTTCATTACCTTTCTTCTTTTTTGTTGACGATAATAAATAACAAGGTAGTTTAAATTTGAGTCAGATATGAAAGAGTTTTATAGCACCACCAGTCAGATACATACAAACTATATAACAGCTTTTGATTCATGTTGTATCCTGCACATAACAGACTAGGTACTGGGAACCTGGGAACATAGTGTTCATACACTCTTTTCCAAATAAGACACTTTCTTTCCTCACTGTCTGCCGAACTTACGGCATGCTTTGCTTCGACACCATAGCGAAGAAATGGAAATATAAGTTTAAATAAATATTTCATTTTCTGGAGCGGAGATCGGAGAACACAACCAGTCGCGCCACAACGAAGGGTATGAAATATAAATAATTAAATATCGCTAGTTTTTGTAAATAACTATATGTATGTAATAAATAACGTGGGGTTATTGGTTTGATTCCCGTTATCTATAAAATTATAAAAAAATAAATAGGCATATTAGCAAATATTTATAACATAAACCCTTACGGCAACTTTCTTTGAACACAAAAAAAGTTAAATATCTATTATTATAAGTAAAAATATATCGGTCTAACAACTGTCGGTCTAACCCGTTACGTAAAAAGAGTAGGGAAACAAAAGAAAGCTTACAAATAATTATTTACAAATATTTTATTGTATACCATTTCTTATTTCGACTTTTTATGATACCGAACTTTCTTTTGGGTTGTTTCTTGGTTTTGTTCTTTTTTAGAGTTCCGTACGTAAAACGGGACCATATAATAATACTAAGAATTAGCTGTCTGTCGGTCCGTCTGTCACCCGGCTCTATGTCATGAACCGTGATATTTAGATAGTTAAAATATTAAAAACAGAATAGAACAAATATTTAAGGAGGCTCTCACACAACAAACGTGACGTGTTACCGTTTTTATATATGATATGTGACACTTCGTGCTTATGTCCGACTCGCACTTGGCCGGTTTTATGCGTTTTTAAGATATTATCTACTAGTCGTTTCAGACAACTTCTTTTGCGTTAAAATAAATATAAATAAATTTCGTTTTTTCCCGTTCCCGTTGGAATTTCGATAAATCCTCTGTAAGTGCTCCTTATACACTCTCCACTCTCAAATTACATTTTTCAGCGTTCTACGCCGCGTAAATCCAGCTGTGTGTTGTCTGTCAATCACGAAAAAGTTTTATATAGATACAGAGATTATTCAGTTATGATAATTAGTTATTTTCGATTTAATTATTTCTATTTATTTTGTTCGGAAAGCCTAGAAAATTAACATTTTTGAATGACAATATAAAACAGTTTTTGATATCTCAATTTTAATACAATATGTATGTATGCTGTTCCTTTTGAGTCCGTTGCTTAGTTTGAAAGATCTAAACGTACATCGATATTCCTATCGATTGCCACTTTTTTTTATCTATCTATATATATAAAAGGACTTGTGCTGACTGACTGAGGTAAGACGCACGCAGAGCCGTAACCGCTGTGCGTAGAAACGTGAAACTTAGGCAGTTGTTTATTTTCATATTCTGGACATCCACTAAGAAGGGAATTTCAAAAATTTTAACCCTAAAGGGATGAAATAGAGGTTGAAAGTTTGTATGGAAAAAAAAAATAATCTGCACCGATTTTTATAAAATTTGAAACTCTTAAAAATATTTAATTGAACACGTGTTTCATGGTTTTTAAGAATTCACCCCCTAAGGGTTCAAAAAAGGGGTTGAGAGTTTATATGGAAAAATCTTTAAATTGCCACCGATTTTTATAAAAATTTAAATTCAGACTGCTAAAAATATTTTATTGAACGTGGTTTTTTTAGAATTCACTCCTAATAAGCGGGCGAAGCCGCGCACGCCCTCTAGTACTGTATAAAACTAAATATTCTTAACGCAGATTTCTAGCTTCACCCTGATATTTGATAGACATAGAAAGACATCCAATTGAATCTTTCCTACTTTAATATACTTAAGTAGGTAGACGATTCAATTAGATAAAGATTTATTAGCGGTATGTGGGGAACCAAAGTGTTTTAATAGGGACGGAGTAAATTTGCACTAGGTTCCCTATGCATGCCATACCCTACTATTTACAGGATACAGCGTAAAGCTAAATAAAAAACAATATTTTTATCAAGTTCTTTTTTCTTTTTATAAAATCATTTTAATAATTTCACGCTTTTCCTCCGAGAAATCGTGAGAAGATAAAATAAATCACGCTGAATCCCGCACACAGCAGGGTAGGCAGAGGGAACCAAGTGTCATAAGACACCCCGTTCCCCACTTTCTGCCGAATTTTGGAGGCATTGCGTGTTGAGTGGCAGAACTCAACGCCGCGCTTACCTCGACACCAGAGCTAAGAAATGGAAATATAAATTTAAGTAAATATTTCATCTCCTCGAGTGGGGAACGAACCCACAACCAGTCGGTTTTACAGACACACTTTGTGCCACTGCGCCACGACAGGCCTCAAGAACATAATTTAAAAAATCTTTACCATGGGGATCGAATCCACAACCGTTTACATTCAGACCTTACTGCTCTATGACCTCATATTATAAAAGCTTTAGGTATACAGTATCTCGCAAGTGGAAAGCAAGAAGGCAGAGGGTAACTTGGAAACCAAGAGTTAAGACATTACATTCTTATTAAGACGCTTCCGATCCCCACTTACCGCCGATAGCGGCATTGTGTGGAGGAACATAACACCGCGCTATGCCTCATTACCAGAGAGAGTAAATGAAATATCTATTAAATATTTACTGGTTTACTGGTTTTAAGGCTAAGCGTGTTGAGTTCCGACACTCAACACGCCTCCAGTTTTCGGCGAAAAGTGGAGAACGGAGTGTCTTAACACTAGGTTCCCTCTGCCTACCTCGCTGTGCGCATTTGATTCCCCATGTTGAAACGCTTGTGGCCACGACGGGCCTCATATTATAAAAATTATATAGCGTAATTAAAGTGACCATAGTAACTCAAACTGTAATAGGTACAATTACAAAAGCCTGATGCCATCTTTAAATCGTTTCGAAGAAAAAAAACAAAGCAAAAACCCAGATGTGATTTTACGTGACAAATAAGAAAACAAAAGTAAATACTGCTGTATAATGAAATAATAGTTAATAATAGGCATATTTGAACTAGTTTGCTGACAATGTATTTTTGCAACTTGCTCTTTTCTTAGAAATAGCGAATTTAGTTGTTATTTGTCCTAAAAATCTATAGAACTTATCATTATTAAAATATTTATTTCCGTCGGAGCGTGAACGTTCCACTCAAAACGTAATACTTCCAGAATTTGGCGGAAAGTGGGGAACGGAAGTGTCTTAGGGGCCGTTCAAGTATTACGTAAGCACTGTAGGGGGGCAGGGGGTCTTGGGTTTGCTTATTTTTGACGTGTTCAATGAAATATTTGTAAGAGGATTGCTTATTTTTGATGACATGGGGGGGGGGGGGGGGGTGTCAATAATTGCAAAAAAACTGCTTACGTAATACTTGAACGGCCCCTTAATGGGAACAAAGTGTCTGAACACTAAGATCTTATGTTCCCTCTGCCTACCTGTTTTCTGTGGGATACAGCGAAAAGCTAAAAAAATGTCAATATTACAAAGGTGTCCTTATTACTACAAGTGATCACTACAGACAACCTTTTTTTCGTAAAAACTTATAGCAGATTGCGAACGGAGTGCCCAGACACTAGGTTAATACACAACAATAGGTTGGCTGGATTTTGCCTTTGTACAGACATATATGTTCTTGTAAACATAGTTTCTTTTTACCACCCGGTTCCCTTCTCCGTACGCCATTGGGCACAATATCTAACTGTAAGTGTAACAACGGTTGTTGTTGTTGTGGGTTCGATCCCCAACCAGAAAAATAAATTATTTTCATTTTACGTTCCACCACTCAACACACAATATCTCGAAAATGTGGGCGGGAATGGAGTGTCCTAACGCTAGATATCCCTGTATGCGGGATATGCGGGATATAGCGTGAAATTTAAAAGCTAATAACTAACAAATTGAAATTTAAAACATAATTTTTATGTTTAACAAAAATATTTCTAAAAGCAAAATAATAACTTGCCCATTATTTATTATGTTTATGTAGAGTGTGTATTAAATTATTTTTTACTCTGACACGTACAAACGTGTGAACAATTGTGTTATTGTAAAGAGAATTAGCTATTTATATTACTTGGTAGTGTGACCATGGATTTGATTAAGAAAAGACTGACTCGGGAATTGAACTTTACATTACATTGTCGAAACTTTTAGGTTTTCGTGTCTAATCGTACTCTACATAATATAAAAACAGCTTTTATATATTGTATTATTTGTGTATTTGATAAGTTAATTAATAATTTATTCTACTATTTCTTTCTTTATTGTAAATAAAAAAAATCAGCTTTACGCTGTACGCTGTTAATACACTCCTGTTACGCTGTTAAGACACTCCGGTGTAAATATATTAAAAATATTTATTAAAAAATCTAATGGTGAGACAAGGGTCGAAGCCATCCTTTCCAGAGTAAGGAACCTTCTTACAACATGCCACATTGCTTTCTGCATCCAATTCTTGATCCAACAGCTAAGCGATAACTTTTTGAGAGTTTGAGATTTTTTCTTACTAAAATATTCAGCCGTTAACTAAATATCAGTCGTAGTTTCATCGACATTCACATAATAAGGATAGTAAATTTGATGGGCTATATCTCAAATATTTAGATGATATTTCTTTTGCTACCTTCACAGTTTTTCCACAATATCATCATTCATTATAAGGAACGCTAATAAGTCTTTATCAGGTCTATTGATAACAACATATCTAAAACTAACAATAGATACAAGCTAAGGTAGCGTAAAAAAGTAACTATTAGAAATTAAGAAAATAATACCTTAAAATTAAATTTATGAATACTTGCTTTAGTAAAGAAAAACGCATTAACATCGTGTGTGTATATGTGTGTGTGTGTGTGATAGAGATTTTACTTAAATTATAAAAACAAAATTGAAATACCCAAAAATATTTAGTTATTAAAATTATTACACAATGTTTTAACACACAATTATTTTTCAAATAATTCCTATATTACATTATATATTAATTTTATTACACAACATTTTAATACACAATAATTTTTCAAATAATTACTATATTTTCCACCAAACCCCAAAACCACGGCCACCTCAGTCACTACAAGTCAATATAATACGAGCATTTTACGACAGGACTTCTGTTACGAAAACGAAAGTTAACTCATACAAAACAATGTATTGTGCAGTCTTTCAAGTATTTATTGAATACGCATAGAGAAACATTCGCAATTTTGTTTCATCGTAAAATTTTAAATTAAGGCCTTAAGCTGTACTTAGCGAGGCGTTGGTCGTCGGTTCTATTTTTAAGATGATTTGAAACGAATTTTATTTATGATTTTTTAGGGTTCCGTACTTTAAAATTTTCTGTCTGTCTATCGGTCTTTGGTGCGTAATGGTTGAAAGAAATTGGCTGCGTAATCAAAACCTATAAACTGCTTTCCGTTGACCTACAATTGTTAAATTTGGCAAGAAGCTAGAAATTATAGGGTATACTTCCCGTTGACCTACAATCATTGATCAATGAAATTTGACAAGAAGTGCGGAATTATAGGTGACGTTGTAACTCGTCTGTGTATTGGTTCGTCTGTCTGCCTATCCATATTAACTATATGATATTGTAAAAAATCAAAATTGTTAATTTATAGCCTACTATGCCTACATAAATATATAAATTTTATGTATTGTTTTATGTTTTGTATTGTTTTGTAAACATATCGCAAAATAACATTACAAACTTATATTTCGAAGTTCATTTCATTTAAAATTAATATTTGCCCGCCAATCAACTTGTTCAGATATACTTCCCGTTTACTTACACTTATGATATTGATACGGAACCCTGTGTGGGTGAGTCCGCATTGACCGGCCTTTTTTATTACTAAAGAAAAATGACATTTGATGATTACATGTTGTCAACAAGCTATAAGTTTTGTTTAGGTACTAAAAACCAAGTGTATTTTTGTTGCAGCTTCCCGCTTTTTCCCGCAAAGCTCGATAGAAGAAATTTAGTATCAACTCCATTCCTGTTCTAATACGTTCTCCTGAATTTACACCTTACCAGGGGACACAGCATCTACCTGTAAACGGGACTATTGTGGGGTCTAATATTAATCAGCTTCACGTTGTATTCCGCACACAGCAGGGTAGATCCGTTCCTCACTCTCCGCCGAATTCTAGAGGCATTGCATGTTGAGTGGCGGAACTCAACGCCGCGCTTTGCCTCGACACTATACGATCGAACCCACAACCAGTCGCATTTACAGTCACACTTTGTGCCTCTGCACCACGACCGTCCTCAGGGTCTAATATGACTGCGAAAAATGAATTATTCTCATTTCTTCGTTCAGGTAAGAAGACAAGACGTGGCTTTGAGTCCGTCACTACATACGAATGTCCCAAAAATTCAGCGGAAAGTAGAGAACGTAATGTTTTCAAACTAACTGCCCTCTGCAGGACCGGCTATGAAGGAGGGAAAAGGCGTGATGTTGTATAACTATATGATTTTCTTCCATAGTCAGCTTCAAGCTCATAACTATATCATTTAATAAACGACAGACCAACTGAACCACAACAGATACCTACATGTTCATACAAATAATGTATATAAATAAATATCAATACCAATATTATTAAGCTGAGAAGTTTGTTTGGTTGAGCGCACTAATCTCAGAAAATACTTGTCTTAATTGAAAAAAAATATAGTGGATGGAGTTTACCGAAGCTGGCGTACCTGTGATCCCATCACGCGTGCGAAGCCGCAGATAAAAGTTAGTAAACAATAAAAAAAAAACATTAATATATCGTTTCCAAGTCTCCCCCGGCAAGAATACGAAGTCCCGGACAGAGGTTGATTATGATTGATGCGAGTTGACAGCTACATGCCTAATGGCGTACTTAGTAGGGATGCTACACGTTGATGTCGATAAAATTATTGATGTATAATCAATAAAAAAAAATATTTGGTTTAAATTTTACTATTCTGGAATGTTTTGAGGTTTTTCTGCCTTCCCTATTTTGCGGGAAATAGCGTGAAGATTCTATTAGAATTGATTTGATTGATAATAAATATAATGAATATTTAGAATATTAGTGAAATAAATAATTTTATTCGCTATTTACATTCCCATAACACCATAAAATACCAAGGCCTTTCGTTGCAATGTTATTATATATGACTACATATATCACTATTTTTTTTTCAGCTTCACACTGTATCCCGCATATAGCAAGGTAGGCAACGAAAGCTAAGCGTTAAGATGCTCCGCTCTTTATTTTCAGCCAAATTCCGGAAGCATTGCCTGTTATGTGGCGAAACTCAACGCCGCGCTTTACTTCAACTAAGCTTTCTAATAAATATTCATTATAATAATACTATTATTATATTCTTATGTTAATTTCTTTTGTAAATTCTTAGTTACACGCTGTATCTGGCATAAGTGTAGCAGAAAAAAATTGAAAAATCTTACTCTTAGTATTAGGACACCCCTTTCTACGTACGCATCGTAGACTTTTAGAGACATTTTAAATTACTCAACGACGCAATTCGTCCCGCAATGAAATGTAAATACTTCATTCCATCGAGGGGAAATCGAACCCAAAATCATCGCATTCACAGTTACGCTATACGCTATGACTGCACTACGACAGCTTCAGAAAATATTTAATTTTTTTATTGATATCTGTTTGCTCATCACTAAAAGTTTCCACAAAAGGCGATCTGGTAATTTCTTAATAGCACAATGACGATTCAATAGTATTGTTAAGGCTTGAGTATTTTTCTATTGATACGATTTTCTACTTTGTATTTTGGTTTAATATCAGACAAACTATAAGAAAAGATGTTATTTTCATTGAATAAACAAGGTTGGGGGTTCGAATCTCACTTGTGGTAATATAAAGTCATTATAAGAAGAAAACAAACGCTGCACGTATTTTCTACTATCCCAATTTTTATTATTTCCACATAGGTACATATCGAAAACTTTTACTGATTAAGATTTTTTTTCAGACAGCGCAGTGTTTGGTTACAAACACGACGGTTGTAGGTTTCATAGGCATGGAACCTACAACCGTTCCTACATTACATTCAAAATAATTAGTTCCCTCTTCTAATTATTTTGAATTAAAAAAACTGAACGAGTTCTGGTAACGAGGCGCAGCGCTGAGTTCCGCTACACAACACGCAATGTCCCGAAAATTGGGCGGTGCCCATGTAGGAGTGGAGTACCTTAACACTATTTCCTAACAACCTATAATCAATATGTTAACTTAAGCACATGTTAATTGTACCACAATTTATTATATAAAAAAGTAGCTTCGTCAAAGTAGCTTTTCCCACGTAGCAGGATAAGTAGACGGAACTTAAAATTAAAACACTCCATTAAGTTTCTGCAGATTTTTTAAGACATTGCACTTAAAGTGGCAGAATTTAACACCGCAATTCAGAGAATTCACCACCATTCCTCGTTCGTGAGAATCGAATGCCCAAGCATCGCGCTCACAGTCAAACGCTCAGTCACTGCGCCACAACGGCCTGTTTCTATTATAAAACAACGACAATTAAGGCATTTTGCGGGCAATAGTAGCTTAACTTTTTAGCTTTGCTCTAAGCTGGATTATCCGGTACTAACGATTCAATGGCATCATTTGTCAGTTTCCATTCACCCCCATACATTTGAAATGGAAAAAAAGAGGAAAATATGGTGAACTTTCTATAATTGCTGGACGTTTTTGCTATATACTTTACGCGATAAAGAGAATAGCTCGTGTGTTTATTTTCAAATGATTACTTACTTTTGTTAATTTTGGTATTTATATATTTTTGTTTTATACATTGCGTGTTGATTGACGTAACTCAACGCCGTGTTTTGTCTTTTGCCGAGCAGGATACATGAAAATAACTCTAATATAATCATTCTCACGTTGTCCTTTTTTATAATCTCTATGACGACACATTGTTATCATGAAGAATTTGTAAAAAATAACTTCTAATTTAACATTGCATTCTGTACTTTCTACTATTTTTATAAATATACTACATTAACAACGTGTTAGATGGCGGAACTTAACGCCGCCCTATTGTCTAACACACTAGTAACCTACCTGGTGTTTACGGCAACTATAGATGTCTTACTAAGCGAAATAATTCAACTTTATTGAATAAATAAGATTGCTGATATAATTAATATAAAGCTATTTTTATATTTATTTTCCTTATAAATCTTCAATTTCTTCCTTCATTATCGTTTCTCCTGGCAGCAGCTGAACCCTCTCTTTTATCCACATCTGTAATAGAGCTAGGAGTTGGAGGTACTTGAGATGGATCATCTTTGCGGAGACTGTCTTCAGTTGCTTTCCTCCTCCTGATTTCATCTAATTTTTTCTCAAAGTCCTTCTTCTGTTTGACTCTTTTCAAACGGAACACTTCTTCTCTTTCCTTCTCTTCTAGTTCAGCGAGTATGTAGTAAGATGTCACGTTTAGCCTTGGTATAACAATTTTTGCTAGCACGTTGGATTTTCTGAAACAGAAAGAAAAAATATTACATAGTGAGTTATGCTAAACTTATTTATATTGCATATACTATTATTTCTAAATATCCCTTTTATATTCAGGTGTTACTGTAATTAAGAGGACGTCATTTAATTTTGTTTCCGATTAACAATCGTGCTTTTCCGGTGGATCTCAAATAAAAGCACAAACGACACGGCACTCGCGTTCATTACATTCTAACATAGCGTCGAGGAGACTTCTTTTTAGAATTAATATTAAAGTTATTGTAATTATAAATAGAATTCAAGTGTATATTAAAGTAAAAGAGGCCAGTCGTAGCGCAGTGGCACAAAGTGTGACTGTAAAACCGATTGGTTGTGGGTTCGATCCCCACTTGAGAAGATGAAATATTTACTTAAATTTTTATTTCCATTTCTTCGCTCTGGTGTCAAGGCAAAGCGCGGCATTGAGTCCTGCCACTCAACACGCAATGCCTCCAGAATTCGGCAGAAAGTGGGGAACGCAGTGTCCTAACACTAGGTTCCCTCTGCCTACCCTGCTGTATGCGGGATACAGCGTGAAGCTGATTTATTTTTAAGTGTATGTGTAACAAGAGTTAATAAAGAAATTGCAAAAACTGGATTCTGTGTCTGATTTGTTGGTTCGCCCGACAATAGCAACTGTTGAGTTTGTTACCGGCTCTTTTTAACGGCGGTACTCACATTTTTATATATTTAATT
This sequence comes from Heliconius erato x Heliconius himera, assembly GCA_013421005.1. NCBI lineage: Eukaryota > Metazoa > Arthropoda > Insecta > Lepidoptera > Nymphalidae > Heliconius > Heliconius erato x Heliconius himera. The sequence continues at coordinate 63,366 of JAATLQ010038132.1, read as the reverse complement.
TAATAATGTTATGATTTCGATTTATAATTACTATATATTTTGATTGTGCTCAGTAAGTGATGTAGCTGGATAGTAATAAAACACAATAAAAATTAAATTAAGAGAGGTAATCAATTGTAAGAGAGGTAGGGGGAACCTCGGTTGACCTTTGAAGGAAATTTTCGAAAACACGGTATCAAAGATACTGGAGGAAGATCACGTAAAAAGCATGAGGACCCCCCGGAGGGCATGTATAAAGAGATTCATGACAATGGACGAGGCGAAAGACGTATGTAGAGACCGTGGCGTTTGGCGCTCTGTTCTCTCTGACTACCCCGCTAGGAATAAAGCGTGAAGTTATAGTTTTAAAAATAAAATTTTCTTAATTATAAGATATGAATAGGTATAATATATTATTTACAACAATGATGTCGTCGTGGGTCAGCAGTATAGCATCTGTATCGTATAAACGCGGCGGTTGTTGGTTCAATTCTCCACTCGGAAGAAAGATTTTTCTTTTCCTCGCTTTGGGAGCAAGACAAAACGCGGCATTAATTTCCGACATTCAACACTCAATATTCTAATCACTGAGCCAAATGGCGGTGCTTGGGGAACGGAGTGTCTTAACACTACATTACCTCTGACTATCCTGCTAAAAAAACTCTTTTGCTTTTAAAGTAAAAGACGATAATACACTAATAAGTTCTTTGATTTTCACGATTATTACACATTTTAAATGAAACTATTTTAACCGGATTAATCGCGTATATTTAAGGTTTTACATTTTGGTAACCCGAAACTCAAACCACCAAACTACCTGGTAGTTTGATATAATAATTATGCCAACTGACAAACGAATGCCACCGCAGTGTACCCGTGACCACGGACTACTGCAAAGTGTTCAAAACGTCGGGTTTCCAAAAATGTAAAACCGTAAAAATGTGTAAAAATATATAAACCGTAAAACCGTGTAAAAATATACGCGATTAATCCGGTTAAAATAGTTTCATTTAAAACGATAATACGATATTATCATAACATATATCTGTCCCAAAAAAATATTTTAAACTTTAAGTTATTTCCAAACCGCAAGTCTCGTAATGCATGAATTAAATATTCAGTCGAAACTAAAATAGCCCGAAGTTGTCGCGGCTAATTGACTACAAGAGTGACACCGCTGTTATTTAACCGTTTCAAGTTTTAGAATCGGGGTTGGCACTCATTCTTTTGAATGCAACTCTCCTTCACGCATTTTCCATAATAGCAGAGAAAGCGGAGAGAGCTCAGTGGCTAAGATACTCCTTTCTCCACTTTTTTCAAGACAATGCATGTTGTTCTAATATTGCCGTAACATATCAAGAAATTGAAATTAGTTTATATTTCATAATCATCCCCTGAGTGGGGTTCCATTGAACTACTGAGGCCTTGGAATGGAAAGAACAAAAATAACGACGAATGCTGAAAAGGAGGAGTTGCGAGAGAAACAGTAGACAGAGAGACCAGATGGACAACAAAGTGATCTAGTAAGGATTCCTTATTTTTCTCTTTTTAAATATTCTTTATCAAGCCAATCAATTTTTTATAATTTTTGAAATTTACCACGTTTATTTTTAAAGGAATTTCTTGAGGTTTTCAACAAAAACCAAAACCAAAATATAATATTTCAGCGCTCGCGGAAAGTAGCGTTAGGCAACCCTATAGAAACCGCTAGAAACTTTCCATGGATACCCCCTAAGTTGTAGCCGTACCCTCGGATTTAGATGTAACTTTGCGATTTTAAAATTATCCACTCCCATTCATTGTGTATTTCCAGCGTTCATATGTTTTATGACAGTGTCTGGTGGAATGGGGAAGACACTGACTGTACTGACTGATCAATCATCATCTCCAGTCGTGATGATCTTTTTGGAAGCTGGTGGTGGTGCACAAACGTGTGTGACTGAAAACGCGATAGGTTGTGTTTTGAGTCTATCGTGGTTTAGTGGGTCAGCATCTGACTGTCAACACGATGGTTGTAGGTACAAACACAAGGCAAGGCGTCGCTGATAAGTTGCGCTGCTTCTTCTTCTTTCTTCTGCGTTTATTCTTCCTTTCAACATAATATTTATTTGAACGAGAACACAACTGACGACTAACGCCCTTCTAACTCGGTAATAAATTCAATTCCAACGATTTTCTACTGTAATGGATATTGACAGGAGACAAAACTAACTTTAGAGACTGAAAAAAATGATGCAGAAAAATGTTTTAAACAAAGTTATTATTAGTTGTAGGATGTTCAAATTCGGATCACAATCTCGGGAGGCAGAGAAAACTTAATGTTGACTCTGTTCTCGATTTTCCGAGACATAGTGTATTGAGACTCAACGCGGAACTCAACGCCGCGATTTGTCTCATTACCAGAACGAGAAAATGAATACATATTATTTAATACTATCATTTCCCCGGAATATAAATCAAACCAAAAACCTTAAAACGCAACGCTTAGAATCACACGCTTGTGCCACTGCGCCACAACTACCTCTACTTTAAATATTTTGAGATTTTTTTAATCAAAATTAAGTATGACTGTGAGATGAGTTACCATTTTAACATACTTACTGCCGTCAAATCTAGTAAAAAAAAATTAAATAAATTCGCTAGACTTTTAACGTCGATATAAGTTTTTGTCTAACATTTACTTCGAGAACACAACCGACGACCAACGCCCTACTAGCTCATTCCAACGGTTTCCTTTTGTAGTGGCCAACGTTTGTTTGGAGCCATTATGCAAATCTAATATGGGCTATTGAGGGGTACTTATATCGTAAATAACTATGGGGCGTGGCGTACGAGAGCTGGGCGGGAGGAAGTGTCTTTCTAAGAATGATTTTTCTCTTTTCGTATAAGTATGAAATTACACTTTATAAAATTAAAATTAAATCAGCTTCACGCTGTATCCCGCACACAGCAGGGTAAGCAGAGAAAACCTAGTGTTAGGACACTCCGTTACCCACTTTCCGCTAATTTTGAAGGCATTGCATGCTGAGTGGCGGAACTCAATGCCTTTGCTGCTGAGCTTTGCCTCGACACCAGAGTGAAGAAATGGAAATATGAATTAAGAGAAATATTTCATTTCCTCGAGTGGGGATCGAACCCACAATCCCCACAAAGTTTCGTTTACAGTCCTCACATTCGAGACATCGCGCCGTGGCACACCCGTCCACCAGATATACGTCGACTTCCAAGGGATATCCTTCCCCCTTCCGATTTCTGAGCTGCAGCTGCGGTCGCTGGTCGCCTAAGCTGGGCCTCCTCTGGGTTACCAGGGGTCTCACCCGGCTGGGCTGACCGCCCGAGCTGCATTTAGCTTCTCCTACCCCGCTCCTATTCCCCCAGTCCCCATGGACACAACCACAGGGCTTTGGCCCACCCCAATGACGCGCCCATAGCCATGGGCGGAGAAAGACCACCACGGTCAGAGGGCTCAGCCCTGGAACCGTCTCCCCTCTCCCTCCGCGGGGGGCAGAGAGAAGAATACCTGAGCGTTTACAGTTACCTCAAATATTAAAATGATTTCAGCATTCCCTCTTGCCAAATGGTAATTCTAAGTAATTATCGTTGTATAGCAGAAATTGAAAAAAATCTTCCTACATAGATGCCAACATCATAAATAGGTTGTAACAAGCAACAAAATTTCGACTTAGCTTAATGAGAACATATGGCCTAGGAGTCATAGTGGTCAGAGTGCTTCGACGGTTTCCAATAGATGCGTGTTCAAATCATATCTAAAAAAAGTATACATTTTTTAGTTTTTTTTAGCTTCACACCTTATTCCTAACCAAATAACGGTGTGAAAAGCCCTACGATATCTGGATACTACGTTCGTCTCATCCACTGACATCAACTCGCACATCCCTACATACCCGGGACCCTGCTTTTTAAGTGACCTTTCTCCAGTATCAACGATACTGTGTTCTCGAAAGTCAACCGAAGTCTTCACTTTTTATGAATTCATTGAAAAAAGGAAATACTATTATACAAGTGAGACTCAATGAGCTACCTGTCATTTTGGATGAGTTTCAATCGATTTGGTAACTGATTATAATACGTATTAAAAATAGTTTTAACAACAAGAAGATAAAGTTTTAAGAAAATTAAAGTTTTAACAATAAGAAAACTTTTAAGAAAAGCCAAGTAAGTAATCTTGAAGGCAATCTTAAAATAATAAAAAATCTAAAACGTCCATCACTTTAGTATCAACGATGCTACTTATTTACAGTCTTTTTCTTTTCTTATCCTTCAATGATTTCTATGATTGCAGTATTATAAGAAAAAAATGTATCTGTATGACGAAACTCAACGCCGCACGTTATCCACATATACCCTTTTTTAGGTCACCGTACTCAAAGAGTTAAATTGGGCTGGCTGAAACTGTGAGTTATTAATAGAACTCCGCTGTCTGTATGTCTGTCTGCCTCTCTATCTGGCATCAGACATATCTAATGAACCATTAGTTAGACAATTGAAATTTTCACAGAAAAAAAACACAACAAGAATATTATAAATATTTAAGAGAGCTCCTAACTAATAGCCATGACTTTTTTGCTATTTTTAAGGATATTGATCACAAAACCTTCAGAGTGCAACTCGCACTTGGTTTTTTATATTCGCTTTGCAGCGAGGAAAGCCTATATAGTGAAAGCAGTTTGTTCCTTACTTCCCACTCGTCTTTTTCGAGCAATTCTCCGCCTACTTCGCGGCGTTGAGTTCTACCGCGCCGTTGAGTTCTGCCACTCAACACGCAATGCCTCCAGAATTCGGCAGAAAGTGGGGAACGGAGTGTCTTAACACTAGGTTCCCTCTGCCTACCCTGCTGTGTGCGGGATACAGCGTGAAGCTGATTTATTTTATTCTCCGCCTACTTTCAAAGATCAATTTTACTTTAGCGAAAACGAAATCTTAATATATTTATATAATAATAATCGTGAGAGAAGTCGTGGCGCAGCGGCACGAAGTGTGACTGTAAAACCGACTGGTTGTGGGTTCGATCCCCACTCGAGGAGATGAAATACTTACTCAAATTTATATTTCCATTTCTTCGCTCTGGTGTCGAGGTTAAGCGCGGCGTTGAATTCTACCACTCAACACGCAATGCCTCCAGAATTTGGCAGAAAGAGGGGAACGGAGTGTCTTAACACTAGGTTCCCTCTGCCTACCCTGTTGTGTGCGGGATACAGCTTGAAGCTGATTTTTTAAAATAAAATAATTAAACTTTTATTTATTACCATTTACAGTTTTATAAATGCAAGTTATCCTAGCATAGGTTAGCTATACACTATTACCTACTAGGAGATCTGTAATACAGCGTACAAACGAAACAGAAGGCAGAGAGACTTAGTGTTAAAACACTTCGTTCTTTACTTTTTCGATGCATTGCGTATTGAGTGGCGGAACGCAACATAGGGTTTTTGCCCTGGTGCCAGAGCATGGAAATGAAAATATTAAGAAGTAATAATTCGTTCCCTCGAGTGGGGATCGAATCCACAACCATTGTGTTTCGGCGCCTCGATGACCTAGGCACATAATACATTAAAATATGTGAAAAATGTGTCAAGTGCTTATATGTTTTTTTTCTTCAACTAAACGCTTTATACCGTATATACTCAGGCAAGGTACAAAAAAGTTAGTGTCTTAGACACTCACATATTGAGTAGCGCAACTAAACGCCACACTAAAAAAGTATTAAAATTCTAAATTATAAAACTATCAATAAAATATAGGAAAGATAAACCTAGTTATTATATCCAATTTGACATCGATATAAATTATATTATTATTACCTGGTATACAATTGAAAATCAATATACACTGTCATATAATATTCATATTCGGTTCCGACAGATTTTAGCCAAAGGGAATTGTAAAATGATAGATTCATTTTGTGTATGCGATGTTTCAAATAATGTTATAATGTGCATGCATATACTCGTATGGCTTAGTGGTCGGATCGTTTGGACGACTTCCAAAAGGAGCGGATTCAAAGCTACGTTCAAATTTTAATACATTTTCTTAATAAATATTTCGCCACCTAACCAGAACAAGGGAATACATATTATAAATATTTTATTTTCTTTTCTATATATTTTCCGTATCTCAACCCTTACAGGATCACTTTGTTACACGTCTGTTCGTCAGTTAAGAGCATTTATCTCAAAATCGCGTGGATGTATCAATTTCAAATTCAAGCTTCTGAGTCAACGCAATCAAAAGATCAAGTCACCAACACTTGACCCGTACGTTCATTCGACTCTCTTCCTTAAAAAAATGATCTATTTCCTTAAAAAAATTGTATAAGTATACATTATCAATTACATTATCAAAAAGAGGCCAGTCGTGGCGCAGCGGCACGAAGGGTGACTGTAAAACCGACTGATTGTGGGTTCGATCCCCACTCGAGGAGATGAAATATTTACCTTAATTTATATTTCCATTTCTTCGCTCTGGTGTCGAGGTTAAGCGCGGCGTTGAGTTCTGCCACTCATCACGCCTCCAGAATTCGGCAGAAAGTGGGAAACGGAGTGTCTTAACACTAGGCGCCCTCTGCCTACCCTGCTGTGTGCGAGATACAGCGTGAAGCTGATTTTAATATTAATTTAGCCTTTCCCAACAAAAGGACAATCCAAACACAAAAATAATCAATTCGAACCCTCAGTTCCTGAGATTCACACGATCAACCAAACAAACAAACCATACATACATACATACAGCTTCACAATATCAGTATACATGTAAAACAAAAAACAATCGTATCGTCCACGTCAATCTATAAAGGAACCTATTCGATCGAAAGAACGGCAAAAGGTATACATTATGCAAGACCCATCGAGCCTGTCATTAGGCGTTTTAATTACAAACTAAACGTGAACGTCTGAAGGCAATGTATTTCACGGAGGATATTTTCAAATTTTCCTATATAGGGCGAAAGGAAAAACCTTTATTGGAAACGGATGAGTGATGTGACACTCTGTTTTTCAATTTTGCTTGCTTGATCGATTGAATATTTTTTTCTTGGGGCATTAATTTTCGCTCAAACATTTTTTTTTATATATTCATTTCCTCGCTCTGGTCTGCAATCCATGATTCAGCAGAAAGGGGGGAACGGAAGTGTCTTAATGGGAACTGCGTGTTATAACACTAGGCATCCAAGTTCCCTCTCATTAACTTGCTACGTGAGGGATACAACTTAAAGTTTAACAAAGATTTTAATAAATAATGATGCACAGAATGGTTTGTTTCACTATTAATTTAGCATTATTTTCCCTACATGTGAGTTTCTGATAGAAACTGTATTATGTTACTCAAGCATAATGACTTTTTAAAAGTTAAAGTTCTATTAAAACCTATCATATTCATTGTTGTATAATTAAAAAGTATCTGAATATATACGCAAGCGTTGTGGGTTCGATTCTCATTTAAATCTCGTCTCACCATATTCAAATTGATCTTTGATGATATTTTTCTAGCTTCAGGCTTTATACCGTAAGACAGAATTAAAAGAATCCAGTGTCTAGACACTCCGATCTCCACTTTCCCCCCAAACTCGCTGTGTGTCCCAAAAAGTTCGATCACCAACTCTTTGATCTGAAAGAGTCCACGAAGAGGATCGAACCCACTACTATAACACTAGAACCTCATGGAACCTCAAGGCACAAAAATAGCTAGAATAATTTCACCTCTACATATTCAAACCGATTTTTTTTAAAACAAAACGCTGCCTTTTAATCGGATTGCAGTCCAAATTAAATTTAGTGTGATATTCGAGGCCTGGACAATGAAATTAACAGAGTTCTTTGTGAACATGGAAAATCAATTTGGCACTGTAAAAATGTAAACGGAAAAAATGGGACGGAAACATCGTTCTTTATCCAAATGGCGAATGATGTATGGATAGATACCATCATTATTTTGTCTTTTTACAAATTATATAGGATGTATGTTTGTTTGTCTGTCTATGTGTAGAAAATTTGATATGTTTTTGGTTCTTTGGACATTTTTGACTTTTGATATAGAAAATGAAAATATTTAATACTTCATTTCCATTAACCTGTTATATAGCCTATAAGACTGATTGTTTTCAATCTAATTTAAAGCTGTCGTGACGCAGGGGCACAATTATGCGACTATTGTAGATTCGATTCCTACTCGGGAATGACATATTTAATATTTTTATTTTCCCCTGATAACGGAGTGAACCCGGCATGGAGTTCCACCACTTAACACACAATGCGTTGAAAATTCTGCGAAAAATAGAAAAAAGAAATGTCTTAAACAGAACAGTGTTTTTACACTAGGTTCCCAGGTTCCCTCTGCCTGTTAAGTGCGGTATACAGCCAGCGTGAAACAAATACTTTAATCTATCGTGGCGTTGTAAGATCTGTCTTACTGTTAAGGCGATGATTATGGGCTCGATTTTCGTTCGGAACACTGAGTCACTTTTACTTTCTCGTTCTGGTAAGACAAAGCGACGTTATGTTCCGAGTCTCTGCACGTTATGTCTTGATATCTTCAGATGATGCGGGGAGGTCGGAGTGTCTTAACACTTACCTACTCACTTCGTTACCTATCCTGCTAAATTCGGAATAAGGTATGTAGCTATAAAAATTACTCGTTATATAGAAGAAACCGCAAACGAACACACAGTAAAAATATATTAATAATTCCTCAATGGTCTTGTAATTTGATCCTTATATATTATTTCTATTTAAATTGACATAATAACGGCAAAATGGCGGGCAAATTGCAAGGCGGCCATCTTGTGCCCGTTTCGCATTACGCCATGACGTTTAGTTTTTAATATTTAATCTGTTCTAGGAACTCTTTGATTCTTTCTATTGGGTTATATTTAAATTTGTGTATTTTACTTTGAAAATTGATATAATTGTACATTTTGAGAAAGAAAAATAAAATATGCTAGTCTATTAGGACTATTTTGTACTAAAATAGTTTCTATCTAATAAATTAATAATTTTATATATTTTTTTTTGTAACCTCACGCTGTACTCCGCACATAGCAGAGTAGGCGCAGGGAACTTCAGAATGGGTTTTCAGTCAGATTTTAAGATAATCCGTTCCCATTAAGATACTTCCTTTCTTTCTTTTCAACGATTTCTGGAGGCATTGCGTATTGAGTAGCGAAACGTCGCGCTTTTATTTAGTTACCAGCAGAAGGGAATCATTCAGTTACAAGGATTAATATTTAACGTTTTTTTGTTAATTAAATATTTTTTTTAATAAAATTTATTTAACTGACAAAAAATATTTTATTATATTTTATTTTTAAATTAGCTTCACGCTGTATCTCCCACACAGCAGGGTAGGCAGAGGGAACCTAGTGTTAAGAAACTCCGTTCCCCACTTTCTGCCAAATTCTGGAGGCGTGTTGAGTGGCAGAACTCAACGCCGCGCTTTACCTCGTGACCAGAGCGAAGAAATGGAAATAAAAAATTAAATAAATATTTCATCTTCTCGAGTGGGGATCGAACCCACCACCAGTCGATTTTACAGTCACACTTTGTGCCCCTTCGCCACGACTGGCCACATTTATTTTTAAATAATTATTATATTTTATACACAATACCTATATATAAACATATATTCATACATAAACAAAAGAACTGTCTCTTTTACTAAGTTAACAAAATACCTTATCGAGGTAAAGTTTGAGAAACATTCAACATTACTTGGTGGAACTTAATTTCCTGAATGAAGCCGGTATGAAAGTTTCGAGTCTTGTTTGTTAGCTGTTTTGCTTCAAAATATCGATCACACCTAACCTACCTACCTATACTACATAACCTACCTATATATTTGTGTGTTTGTATGTGCGTTTGTTCACGCTAATCTCAGGAACAGCTTAGACGATTTAATTGTAGTTTTCACTATTGTATTTTAACAAGATTCCTTTAACATTTAATGTTTGTTCTATTTCAATCGATGTTTTAATAAAAAAATGTTCGACAAAATTTACTATAAAATAAACAGTTTTTAAAGTTACGTTCAACATTTTATACTTGCAAAGTTTATATGTATAAAGAATAATTTACATGAAATGACAAAATTTACATTTTCTCATATTAAAACAATTTCTTTTTACTTTGACTCTCCCTGGCCTTAGAAAATCAATAAGAATAGATAAACCCAACAATTGTATATATATCAAATCAAGAATATTTAATACATTAAAATTTAAGATACTATGCTTTGAGGCTGGTCGTGGCGCAGAGACACAAAGTGTGACTGTAAAATCGACTGGTTGTGGATTGAAACCCCACTCGAGGAAGTAAAATATTTATGTACATTTATATTTTAATTTCTTCGCTCTGGTGTCGAGGCGAAGCGCGGCGTTGAGTTCCGTCACTCAGCACGCAATGCCTCCAGAAATCGGTGGAAAGTGGGGAACGTGTCTTAACACTAGGTTACCTCTGCCTACCCTGCCGTGTGCGGGATACAGCGTGAAGCTGATTTTTTTATTTAAGAAATATAACTTTACTTTTAACTCATAAGGTGCTTAAACGTATCTTTCCATATAAATGGACATTAGGTCCAATAACAATTTTCAAAGCCACATTTTATCTAGAATCTGTTGTCTATCAACATATAAAGTTTCTTAGACAAAAACTAAAACTATATAAGGCATCACGCTATCCAAACAGCACAACCATATTTGGCTTCATCACAGCGGGATAAAAAACCACCCTTGCTATGAGTGGGGGTTTAAATTTAAAAAAAATAGCATCCCCGGTGCAGTCGTTGACCGGCAGGGGGTGGGCGTGGCCCAGATATTTATAAACACCATCGATCGACGACAGACGGACGTCTGTTCGTCTAATTGCAAGAGTTCCTGCTTTAGTTTCACGTTCTATCCCTCGTATGGCGGGATAGGCAAAGGGAATCTAGTGTTAAGACACTTCGTTAGACACGCACCGCAAAATTTTCAAGACATTACATGTTGAGTGGCGGAACTCTATACCGCTCTTTGTCTTGTTTTAAAAGCGAGGAAATGAGTGATGAATTTTATTTTTTATATTTATATGTTTGTGACGCTGCGCCACGACAGCCTCTATCTGTACTTTAAATATTTTTTTTATGAAAAATAGATAAAAATGAGAGTCCATCAGCGTATGGAACAGCATCTGAAAGTAAACGCGACGGTTTTGTGTTTGATCACTCCTCGTGGGGGGAGAGGGGGGAGGTCAAGGAAACACTTTAGCAGGTGAAACTAAAGTTAATATACGAAATCCAAAATATTTAGATTAATTAACAAACCAAATGTTATTTTCTGGAATCTGTCTGTATGTAATAAGCTGTTACTCTAAATTCGGTAGCAAACACGGCGTTGCACGCATGATCGCGCACTATCGGGTATCCAGACAGCCGAGATGACAGCCGGGCACCTGACGTGGTTGGCTTTGGTGCGTGGCGCCAATGCGGGCGATAGCGATCATTTATTTATATGTTTTTTTGATTTGTAATAACTTAAAATTTTCTTTTACTAATTTGTTATAAAGAGCAATTAAATAATAATAAATAAGTATATCAGCTTCACGCTGTATCCCGCATACAGCAGGGTAGGCAGAGGGTAGGAACCTAGTTTTAAGGAACTCCGTCCGTTTTTTCATTCTGTGAAGAAACGAAAATTAAAATTTAAATATATACTTTATTCCTTGAGTGGAGGTCGAACCCACAACCGTCGTCTTACAGTCACATCGATTACAGTGCGATTAAAAAAATTAAAAAGTTATACTAGTGAAGGAATTTTGAAAAAACTGTGATATCTAATGTCCATATTAAAGTATTGAATTAATTATTGCAAAAATTATTACTAATTTGTTATTTAAAAAAACATATTTTAGAGGCCAGTCATGGCGCAGGGGCACAATGTGTTACTGTTAAACCGACTGGTTGTAGGTTTGATACCCACTCGAGTAGATAAAATATTTATTTAAATTTATAATTCCATTTCTTCGCTCTGGTGTTGAGGCAAAGCGCGGCGTTGAATTATGCCACTCAACACGCAATGTCTCCAGAATAAGGCAAAAAGTGGGGAACGGAGTGTCTTAATACTAGGTTCCCTCTACTTAACCTGCTGTATGCGGGATACAGCGTGAAGCTGATCTGGTCATATTTTAGAGAAGTGAATTAGTACCTACCTTTAGCATACTGTGATAACAACTAAGTCACGCTAGAATTTACTCCAATTAAGAATAAGGTTCTCTAACAAAACTATATGAGCGTCTACTCGTAAGTAACATTTCATAGAAGTCGTCGCTAAAAAAACAATTACAATTTTAAATTTCAATTTCCTTTAAAAATTAAACTAAACAACAACAACAACAACAAAACAACTAAAATCCAATACAAAACTACCACCAACAAAAAATATACAAATATCAAACGTACAAAACTCGCATAACTTGTACCATACTAAAATAAGCCGATTTTATAGGCATATTTGCGTGACGGGTTAACTGAGATTTTCAGTCAGTCAGATCAGTGTGTGCCCAACAAATTTGTATCGCTAATTGCTTCGCCCTACTTTGCCTGGACAAGCATTGAATACATCGTATCTAAATTATTTAATCTATATAATATATATTAGTATTTTTTTAGAAAAGTAGGCAAAAGGAACATGGAAACCGAATGTTAAAGCAAAAGGGAGTATGGGAATGTAATGTTAAAGAGGCCGGTCGTGGCGCAGCGACACAAGGTGTGACTGTAAAACCGACTGGTTGTGGGTTCGATCCCCACTCGAGGAGAGGAAATATTTACTTAAATTTATATTTACATTTCTTCGCTCTGGTGTCGAGGTTAAGCGCGGCGTTGAGTTCTGCCATTCAACACGCAGTGCCACCAGAATTCGGCAGAAAGTGGGAGACGGAGTGTCTTAACACGAGGTTCCCTCTGCCTACCCTGCCGTGTGCGGGATACAGCGTGAAGCTGATTTAATATATATTTGTATTTTTTTAGCAGAGTAGGCAAAAGGGACATGGGAATCGAATGTTAAAGCAAAAGGAAATATGGGAATGTAGTGTTAAAGCACTCAGTTCCCATTAAGACACTTCCGTTCTCTTTATTCCGCCAAATTCTGAGGGTATTGCGTGTAGAATAATAGAAATCAACGCTGCGCTTTGCTTTGTAAACAGAGGGAGAAAATGAAAATATTTTTTTAGATTTCATCCATTTCCCCAAGTGGGAATCGAATCCATAACCTGTCGCGTTTAAAGTCGCACGCTTGTGCCCCGCGCCACGAATGGCACTCTTATAATCTATATAAATATGTGAAATTCCACCGCTAATAAGCTTATTACAGACAACGCACAGACGTGATTAAGCGGCGTAGAACGTTGACATTTACCAGGTTCCTTAGGTAGTATAGGGGATGATTTTTCCAAAATATCTACGGGAACGAGAAGAACAGTAGTTAACGTAAGCGAAGTGAGCTAGAAGGGTTAGAAAAGTTACATGGATTTGATTACGAATTTAAAAGAGTTTCATTTTAGTGTTAAAACACTACGTTTTCCCCACATACTGCCTAATATTCGAAACTTTTCGTTTTGAGTGGCGGAACTCAACGCACTTTGTGCACAACGTACAACGCACCAGAGCGGAAAAATGAGAATAATTTAAATATAATCATTCTCTGATGATGCCGTGGATTTTTAACTAGGCCGTCGTGACACAGGGACACTACTAGGACGCGTGGGTTCGATTTCCACTTAGTGTAATGATTTATTTCACATTTTTATTTCTTCGGAGAAACGCGGCATTGAATTTCGCCATTCAACACGCATTGCCTCCAAATTTCAGCGGAAAGTGGGGAACGGCATGTCGGACTAAGATAACGCAATCAAAAGTTACGAGAATTTATGCATCAATAGTTACTTTCCATGGACCTAATTATGACATCTGGCACAAGTGAGAAGTTACACTACAAATAAAGGAAAAAACTACTTCGCGTTGACCTAAAAACCTGAGATAGGTACCGAACCCTTGTCCCTTGGCGGGCAAATCCGACTTACACTTGATCGGTTTTTCTTCGCTCCATGCTGTTTCCCGCATGTAGCAGAGGAAATCTAGTGTTCATACTCTTTCACAGTTCCCCACGTGGCCAGAGCCAAAAAGTAAAACTAACTTCATTCCCCCAAATGAGAATCGAACCAAATATATATTTAAACATTATCTAAATCCACAACCATTCTCCAAATGAAATGCAAACACCGCTAAAAACAAAACACGACCAAACAAAAGGACAACACAACAAAAAAGAAAAAATTAAACTAAAATACCGCATTTTCATACGATATTCCCGATACAGGTACCCGCTCGCCGCTCGCCGGTAGCCGCCCGTCCGGCGCGGCGTTAAGTTACAAGAAACAAGAGATCGACACGCACGTCGCACAGTACTCGGTGTACGAGCGATTAAGCCATCAGCAAGTCGACCGGCTAATCGAATGAGATGGTAAATTTTATATATTTTTTTCTCTTTATTTATTATAATTATGTATGTATGGGACTAAGTTATTATTTTCGATAAGATAATTTGTCTTTTTCATAAAAAAAATAGTATTTAATAGTTGACAGTACAGTGTGTTACATCAAAAAAAATAAGGTGATATAATATTTATATAATTGATAAATATTTTGGCCATTTCGAACGTCTTCGAACTTTAGTTGAAGTATAAAATTCATTTTAATATAACCATTCCCCCTAGTAGAAATTGAACCCATAATCATCGGAGTTGCAGTCACACTCTATGCCGTTGCACCATGACGTAGCTATATTAAGTTTAGAAAAACATAATAATAGAAGTAGGTACATATAATAGTGTTGCATTATGAAATTGAAGACTTCATAGCGCAGTACGCCGGCGCCTGACTGTAAACGTGATGATTGTGTATTCAATTACCATTCGGGGGTAATCTAATTTAAAGATACCCTGTTGTGTTGCCTTCATAACCTACTCCATTTCGAGACATTGTTTTATCGGGTAGCGCAACTTAGCAGCAGCAGCGAAGCTCAGCAATTGACGTTTACAAAATAAAGAATACATAATTTTTAATGAGGCCGGTCGTGGCGCAGCGGCACGAGGTGTGACTGCAAAACCGACTGGTTGTGGGTTCGATTCCCACTCGAGGAGATGAAATATTTACTTAAATGTATATTTCTATTTCTTCGCTCTGGTGTCGAGGTTAAGCGCGGCGTTGAGTTCTGCCACTCAACACGCAATGCCTCCAGAATCCGGCAGCAAGTGGGGAACGGAGTGTCTTAACACTAGGTTCCCTCTGCCTACCCTGCTGTGTGCGGGATACAGCGTGAAGCTAATTTTATTATTTTTTTTAATTTTATAATTTTTAACTAGCTTTCACCTACGGCTTCGCCCGCATGATCAAAAAACCAACTGTAACATATGACTGTTGTATGAAATTAATAATAAAAACTAATAATAACGTAATCCATTGACATGATTTAATATAATTCCTTCGATAAATTGAAAATCCAAACCAAAAAGATTTTTTTTAATGTAAACCAGCAGTTCCTGAGATCAACGTGTTTAACCAAAAATATTCTTTAACTTTATAATATTATTATAGATACAATAATACAATGGTAGCTATCCTGCGTTATTTTCACACATTTTTATCAATATAAAATGTCACTCGAGTATATTTCATTTGCAGTAGTAATTTACAGAGTCCCTTATTGCCGTCCCCGGGAACTCCCCCGAGGGTTGCCCTTAAAAGGCAATTAGATAAATGCTTCTTAATCTTTTTTGTATTATCTATTTTGATACAATGCTGGAAATGTATCACAGTAAAGACGAGAGTTGCGGGTTCAATTCTGCTACAATATTTTTGTTTTGTTTTATTTTTGATTTCAAATTTCTACTGATTGCTTTATAAGTATATTTTTAAATTCGTTTTAATTTTGAGACATTACATATTGAGTGGCGGAACTCAATGCTGATCTTCGTCTTGTTACCAGGGCAAGAAAATGAAATTAATTCATGCCCTCAAGTGAGCGTCGAACCCATAACCGAACGACCGGTCCGACCCTGTGCCGGTGCGCCACAATGGCATCAAAACAATATTTTCTAAACTGATTAGCTTCTACGGAAACACACGAAATTACTTTAAAAGGAATACAAAGTAACTAAAAAATATATTAATAGATCCTCTCTTCCTTCCGAGTCCAGATCCATCTTATGCGTGAAGACTAAAGAGAATAAAATAAATTAATCAATTATCGCCCACATTCAAATAAAATATTAACACTAGTAGATAAATAAATAGGTAAATATAATTTCTAGCAGAAAACCAAATCCACGACCTCTTCTACAAATCACGGCCACGATTTCTCGCAAGAGAAAATATTTACATATTTAAAAAATATGTTCAGCATTACAATTTTATTAAAGTTTCACGTTTTATTCTCACATATAGCGGGTTAGACGGAGAGAACCTAGACATTCAGTTTCCCACTTTTCACTTTCCCTATATAGACATTCCATGTTGAATACCAGAACTCAATGTCACGACTTATCTCAAAATCAGGAAAATGTCAATAAATTATATTAAATCCTTCCGCCAAACAAACAAACAAAAAAATCGAACCCTCAACCGTCGCGTTACCCATTAAACCTGTCATACATTACACCACTGCGCCACAACGGCCCCAAAGCGTTAAATCATGTAACAAAATCCTACATCGCTTACATCATTTCGTTGTAATTCCTTGAAGTAATGATTGATACAAAGTGACAGACGCGTTCAGCGGTGAATAGGTGGACACTACACGCAAGTAGGGTAAGTCGACTGTGTAAAGTAGATACCATTGGTCGAAAGGTATGCGAGTTCGAGTTCCCGCGTGAAGAAATAATGAAAAATATATATATATATATATATATATATATATATATATATATATATATATATATATATATATATATATATATATATATATATATATATATATATATATATATATATATATATATATATATATATATATATATATATATATATATATATATATATATATATATATATATATATATATATAAAATATTGAGTCTCTTTCTTAGATTTAGATTTTTTCAAATGGTTATACAGAAGAGAACGGTAGAGGGGAATAAAAGGCGGTAAAGTAATTAAATGTTTGTTAAGATTATTATTAATACAATAAAAAAAATACGTATAAAAAATAATAAATAATAGATTTGATTTTGTGAGTTAGGCTTAGAAACATTAGTTATAGGTGAGTTTTATCAGTCAATCTTAACGTGTTTGAACACCACTGGTGTGAAACTAAATTTTACGCTTTATTCCTTTATTGCATTAAGCTGGCTTGGCAAACCACCTAGTGTTAAGACACTCCGTTTCTGAATTTCTACATAATTTCAACTGTGTGAAATGCGTAACGTTTGTATAGCATAACTCAACGCCGCGTTCTTTTTTTGGTAATCTGAGTAAAAATCGAAACCGAATTTAGACAAACCACTACTAGATTTACATACATACGTACCTTTAATATCAATTTATATTAATAAACCTAAGATCCTTAGTAATGGCAGCATCGACTCGACTCCAACCGACCGTAAACGAAAAAAAAAACTTGCACAGCATCCACGGGAGCAACATCTCGAAAGGAATAAAAATTAAGATGAATACCAACCACTACTGACGAATACTGTTTAACATTCTTTGAACTGATGAGCTCTGACAATGCGTAACAAAATTAATACTTTTTCCCGACTGCTGCTGCTGCGAAAAACATAACCCTTCCTTGGGTTATGTTTTTCGCGCGTATCTTGTATGTATGTAATATTCTTTATTACCTCACATCTCCAGAACCGCCGAACGGATTTATACAATTGAGGTATCGTTAGATTCGTATTAGCAGCCCAAGTGTTCTTAGATAGGGCCTGTAAGTGATTCTTTAATCAATAAAATCTTTACCAGGAACCCCGCATAATTTTAAGAGGTCCCGACTGTTAATCCTAATAAACTATTGGGCTTGTTTATTTTCTTTTTAGTTTTATGCAGTCGGGGTTTTTGTTTTTTCAAATATTTTTTAAACAATATATATTTTTTAAACGTTTGTACTATTTTTGTATTTAAATCTTTACAAGGCCAGTATTGAGGATAGGGAGGGAATAGGGAAAGATATTAAGACCAGCGTGAGACTGTAAACGCAAGAGGTTGTGAGTTCGAATCCGCTCTAGGAAATGTATATGTTTAATGTTTTAATTTCCTCGAGCGGAATCACAAAGCGCGGCGTTGAGTTTCGCCATTCAAAATGCAATGCCTCTAGTGGGAATACAAAGTGTCTGAATGGGAACGGAGTGTCCTAACACCAGATTTTCAGGTTCCCACTGTCTCCCTGCTATATGTAAGAGCGTAAAACTGAAAAAAAATGCAAAATCTGTATGCAGAAGGATTCAAAATAATTTACACAGCAACAATAAATGTTATGTATGACAAAATTGGGATTCACTATAGTGCACCTTTGCATCGCGTAATGGCGGCGCGTTGGTGAAAAATTAATTAAATGTGGTAGCCCTTTTGAAAGTATGGAGCTTTTAAGGTTCGTGTCATATTCTATAGCTGGGTATCGAGATATGATAAGATATATTACGATATAAAAGCGGATATAGCATGTGTGCGCTACCATCTTAAATCGGTCAAGTGCTGGTACGAATATGAACTCAATTTTATGACTAATTAAAAATTTCTCATAAAATTGGTTAACACCATATGGGGATAAAACGGGAGATCCATTATACATAATTCAAATAAATCAGCTTAACGCTGTATCCCGCACACAGCAGAGTAGGCAGAGGAAGCTTAGTAGCTAGACACTCCGTTCCCCACTTTCTGCCGAGTGGCAGAACTCTACGCCGCACTTTGCCTCGACACCAGAGCGAAAAAATGGAAATATAAATATATGTAAATATTTCATCGAGTGGGGATTGAACCCACAACCAGTCGGTTTTACAGTCACACTTTGTGCCCCTGCGCCACGACTGACCTCAATACTATTAAACATCTAGTACAAACTATGAAAAGAGCTAAGTGAAAATATATTTCTAAGCTATTAGGAAAATCAGCGAAATTCTTCTCTTAAAGTAACAATTAGCAATATTGTTTAGTAATTTGAAAGGTATTCAAAGATAATGTACATTATCTTAGTTACTGGAATAACGCATACTTTAAAGCAGTAGGTACTCGACTGTCGAGAAAAATTACATATTTATATTAAAACAAATATTGTTTTAGGGCTTTTCAGTCGCTGCATTAATAGGATATCTGCTCCAATTTTTATTTTGATCAAATCAAACGAAATATAGCGTTGCATTGCAACACAATGAACACAACGACAGCTACCTTAAACAATTACTGTAGATAAAAATTAAACAGATTAAGCCCAGCATACAGTTATATATTACTTTATATTATATATTACTTGATGAATAATTATACAATAAATGAAAATAAAGGCCAGGCCAGGCAAGTAAGCTAGGCAAGGCCAGTCGTGGCGCAGGTGCACATGTGACTGTAAAATCGTCTGGTCGTGGGTGCGATCCCTACTCTAGGACATTAAATATTTATTTAAATTTATATATTCATTTCTTCGATCTGGTCTCGTGGCAAAAATGAAAATGGTGAAAAGAGTGTCTTAACACTAGGTTCCCTCTGCCTACCTACTGTGTGCAGGATACGGCGTGAAGCTGATTTGATTTTAATTATTATGATGTAACACACCTACGAGTACTTCAAGAATTGTAATTTTAATACTAACAACTACTTACAACAAAATTATAAAAATTATTGCTCAAAATTGAACCTGTTAAACCTGACTTATAAACACGACCCTTGTGAATAATATACCTACTACAGTATTCTATACTGTAGTTGATTAACTACAAAGGTGGCCTAATTGTAGAATTGTAGTAACTTCTAGAATAAAACGAGTCTTAGAGTTTCTGTTAAAACAATGTCGCGATCGTTTCCTTTGTTTTCTAGATATATTGTTTTAGAACACAAGTCTAACTGTAAACGAGGTGGTCGCGAGTTCGATTCCCACTCGGATGAATGAATTATTTACATTTGTAAAAGTTTAAGCGTTTTAATACTTTTCATAAACTGTAATAATAAATATATTTTTTTAATTGCTTTCAACTAAATTATGTTCTTAATAACATAAATATCGGTCAAATGCGAGTCGGACTACCAATTTCAGGATTAAATGCCAACGAAAAGTACATAAAAGTTGACACACTTAAATTTGCGGACGTATGCATTAATTTTGTATGAAATGAATTGTAACTATAAGTTTGTAATGATTTTTTTTTCTATGAAATATTTATTTTTTTTTCACTTTTTTTTTATTTCATTTGTATTTATAGTAATAACGATACATAAATCGATACGAAGCTTTTCAGTGCGTTGATTTAGAAGTTTTTTTTTATTTGACATTAATTTCAGTTTCGCCACGATGTTGATATAAATAGATCTTGACAGACGGATAGACGGGCAACAAAGTTATAGGGGTTCCGTTTTTTGGTTTTGAGGTACGGAACCCTAAAAATACGATCTTTAACACAATAACGGTGAAAATGGGAATTTAAGAAAAACTAAATCTGAAATGTAATATTTAAAAAATATCTCCTCTCAGCAAGAGAGAATGCTGCGTTAAATCTTACGCAAATATCTCAGGCAAATCAGAGGAAAAACGGAAAACGGAGTGTTTTAACACTAGATTCCTTCCCCTTTGCTAGATATCCACTCTGTTGTGAGAAAAAAAAGTGAAATTACTCTTATTATATCAGTTTAAATATAAACTGATTTTTTAAACCTAACTTAAGTATTTAAGTGTGAATTTACCCAAGTGTCTATCTATATAAATAAAACTTTATTGTATTCTCTCAACATCGTTAGTTGGGAAGGAAACGAATCGTGTTTCGCAAGTTCCAGTGAAACAACGTCGTGAGTAAATTAAGGGACAGACAGACGGTCAATGCGGACTGTTCAGTATAGTTAGTGACACTGTATGTACGAGATATTTTTTAAAAAAATCGGTAAAGTGCGAGCTGGAATTGTGGGCGTTGGGAGTTCCGGACCAATTTTATGTTTCTAGGTTGGCAAACTGAAATTTTTGTATAAAAATAACTAAAATAAATCCGATTCACGCTCCACCTAGTGTAAAGACACTATGTTCTTAATTTTTCGCCAAATTTTTGAGGCACAGCATGCCTCGACACTAAATCGAAGAAATGAAAATATAAATTTAAGTAAAGATTTAATTTCCTCGAATGGGAATCGAAGCCACAACCAGTCGTGTTTACAGGCATACACTTGTGCCACTGTGCCACGACTGGCTTCATTAAAATTAACTATAGATATCAATATTTACAATGATTTTTCTGTAATAGACCTAAGATAAAGAATTTAATTTAATATTTTTCTTACATATGCTATAAAAAAAAAGTTTACACGTTTTGCTAAATATCATGAATCTTGGTCAACGTTAAGTACTCAAATACGTTTCGAGTACGGTGTTAATAATAGAATCGCTCGCATTTTTGAGAAAAATTACAGAATTTTGGCAAAATTAAAATGAGACGTTTAACATTTAAATTAACAAATATAACAACCTGTTTTTAACATTTTTAAAGTGTTATTCCAAACAGGAAAGAAAAATACTTATTTAGAAAACGTATAAAAATTTGAACGTAGTGGAACTTGAACCCGCGCCTCCTGGAAACCAACCAGGATCTAGTCGGTTTCCAAAATTAAATAAGTATAGGTATAACAACCTGTACTCTGTACTTTATGACAATGTTAATAAGAACTCTATAAGAAAAGAAGCTTTTATAAGGAACATATAGAGAAAATTACGTAACAAGATTTGAACCTGCGCTTATTAGAAACAAAATTTAATCAAAATAATTAACAAAACAGCCGTCGCCCCCTTAATATTGTAATAATCAAGTCGACAATACGATCGTTGTCTAAACAGATAACTGTTCGGCTACAACTTGCATACGTATATATAACTAACTATAAGTAATAGGTGCTATTTAAATCACTATTTTTTTATTTAATCTAAAGCGTTGGGGGTTAATTTCACGTTTTATCCCGCACGTGCTAGGCAGGGTAGACAGAGGGAACCTAGTGTTTAAACACTCCGTTTCTCATTGGCCTATTGATCCAATTTTTGAGACATTGTCTATTGGCCGGCGGTACTTAACGCCATGTTTTGTCCATTTTTCGCTTTCTACCAAAAGGAAATGAAAGTAATACATGGCTCGAGTGAAAATCGAACCCACTACCGTTGCATTTACGATCAGAAGAAATGCCACTGCGTACTCTCATTTATTTCTTCAGTTTTCTCTACAAATTATATAATAGTCTTTTGTATATTTATATAAACTAGACAACCCATTAAAAGGCAATATATTTGACTAGACCAAATAATAAAATAATATAATAAATTCAAACTTTCTCTCAAATAGGAGTCGAACCCACACTCATTAAAGAGATATAATAAAGATATCGATACAACATTTCCAACATTTCGGTTTAAAATCATCTAAAACAGCCCAACAATAGAGTGTCCTGTAGCCTCTACTATGAATACATAACAATGGAAGTTACAACACGGTACAGGGTATGAGGTCAGGACTTTTACTATTAGGGTTGCCAATTAATTAAATTAAATATATTTATAGAGGCCAGTCATGGCGCAGCGGCACGAAGTGTGTCTGTAAAATCGACTGGTTGTGGGTTCGATACCCACTCGAGGAAGTGAAATATTTATTTACATTTATATTTCCATTTCTTCGCTCTGGTGTCGAAGCAAAGCGCGGCGTTGAGTTCCGCCACTCAGCACGCAATGCCTCCAGAACTTGGCGGATACAGCGTGAAGCTGTTTTAATTTTCATTTTGAATTTTTGTTTCTTCCTGTATGCCACAAACAGCAAAGTAAGCGGAGCAAACGTGGGAACCTAATGTTAAAACACTCTGTTCTTATTCCGACTAAGACATTACCGTTCTTTACCATCCGCCCAATTCCAAGATCTATTGCGTGTTGGATGGCGGAACTCAACACCGCGCAAATCTATGTTTTTTTAGCGTGCTAGCAAGCTAGGAGTGAAATCGCTCGCCACTTTCCGCCAAATTTTTGAGGCATTGCGCGTTGAGTGGCGGAACTCAATGCCGCGCCTTGTCCCGACCAACATATTCTTTCCTCGAGTGGAAATCGAACCCTGTCGATGTTTATAGTCACACTTTATGTCTCTACCCCAAAACTGGTCATTTCAATGTAATTAATCTAAAAAGTTATTTTAGATTTTTATGACAAATCTATTAAAATATATCAACGAGACAACCCTATATGTGACACTATTTGGTCGCACCTAATAAAATAATTCAGATTTAATCATTAAGTACACCAACACTCTTGACCAACAGATCGGACAAACCTCCTTACAATGCTTGAGTTAAAAAAAAATCTCATTATGTTATTTGCTTAATTTATAGTTATAGGCCGATATTTTGAGGTCGTGGGTTCGAATCCCACTCGGAATATTGTCTATTTTGTTAGTTTCACTGTTCACACTTTATCCTGTGTATAGCAGAATAGACATAGAGTTGTCGATTATTTCTCCGCCCGAACAAACCCGCCCGAACCTGACAACTGGCCTCAATATCTGACAATAATTTTAAATATAAGAAAAATAAAAAAAAATGTTTCTCAGTAAAAAAAATGTGTCTATGTATGTAAAAAATAAAACGAGCTTCACCCTGTATCCCGCACACAGTAGAATAGACACAGAGAATCTACTGTTAAGTTCCCTCTGTTCTGCAGGTTCCCGCTTACCGCCAGAGCGAAGCGAATAAATATTTCTTTATTATGATATTATAGCTTTAGATGGCATTTAATGATAAAATGATATCTAAATAGATAGATATATTATTATATATATTTACAACAACAATAAAAAAAATACAAAAAAAAACCATATTTATTTTTTATCGTTGAAATGAACTATTTTTATTCTCCCGCTTTGGTAAGGCAAAGTGTGCCGTCGAGTTCCACCACCCACCACGCAATGCCTCGACAAAATTCTGGGAGAAAGTAGAGAACGGAGCATAACCTAACCTAATACAAGGTTCCCACTAAACGCTTGGAAGCAGCGCAAAGCTAAAAAAACGAAAGCAGGATTTTAAATCTAATCTTAAAATAAAAAAGAGACAATACTACTACTACTTTTATCTATATATTATAGTATCTTTCTGTCTATAATTAGTTAGTATTGAACCATAGTAACGTGCGTCAAAATAACCCACAAGCTATGACCTTATACATCTAAATATAAGTTGCATTGGATTGCGAGACACGTCGTACGTCTGCGTAGTATATGACAATAGCCGCTTCACTTGGAGCTGCGACAACAAAATATTAATCATATTGCTATAAAAAAGTAAGGGCGGAAGGTTCTAACATTTATTAAGAAGAGAACGGAGAAATGTAACATTTAATTTTCTTAATGTACAAAATAAATATTAGATAAACTTCAGCTTCACGCTGTACCCCGCACAAAGCATGGTAGGCAGAGGGAACCTAGTGTTAAGACTCTCCGTTCCCCACTGTCTGACCAAATTCTAGAGGCATTGCGTGTTGAGTGGCAGAACTCAACGCCGCGTTTCGAATCGACATCAGAACGAATAAATGGAAATATAAATAAATATTTCTTCCCCTCAAGTGGGGATCGAACTCACAGCCAGTAGGTTTTACAGTCACATTTTGTGCCTCTGCGCCACCGATTGGCCTCATTAAAGAGATATAACAGATAAGATAAACTTATATGCTATAAATAAGTAATTTGTATTTATTGTTAGCGATAAGGTGTAAAATTAATATTAAAAAGGCAGTACATTGCTTAATTTTCAATACTTGAATCCTTTCAATATGTTTTTTTTTTATATTCACAAATCTTCTTAATTTTGCGATGTAAGCAGATATAAATAGCCAAGTGAAAGTTACTCCCTTATCATTTATCTTTATAATTTGATACACATTTTGCCAATTTGAAAGTTTCAGCCATGGAATTCTAAAAACTGCATATTTTCTATCACCAACGATACGTTTCACCATACCAGGAAAACCAAAATATTCAAACGAAAACAACAAAACATACAATAAGGTTGTCGTGACCGTTCCGTGGTTACGGGTTCAATTCCCGATCGGTAAAATGAATCATATCCATTTCTTCGCTACAACAAGAAGACAAAGCGCGGCATTGTGTTCCGTCACCCAACACGCAGTGTCCCGAAAATGCGGTGCGTAGGGAACAAGAAGCGTTCATATTTTCTTTCTCATCCCAGAATCTCCACAGCTCTCTATGTTCACATACAATTCGGTACAAACCACACGCATATAATCTATACAAATAATATTAATAAGAGAACAACGTGTTGAACATTTTACAAGGCCCAATTACAACGGTCCGTATGCAAGGTATGGAGACGACGCTAATTATTTCGCAAAGTTTATTATCAGACGCCGTCTAGACAGAATTGAAACGATTGATCCGATTGTGTTCCACTGATTGTTTGAAGATTTAAATTTTATGTATAGCTTTGTATATTTTAATAATATGAAAACCAAAAATAAGTTATGTTTTTCAAAATAAATATTTGTCTCATATGATCCACTGCACTGCTGCACCACAACGTATGTATGTTTAGTAAAGACTAATATGAATAATTTTATTATAAGAAAAAGTGCATTTAACTTGTAAATTGTATTATAAAACAAAAAAATAATTTTAAAGAAATATCTCAAACACAAAAGGAGATAATAACATGTTTTTTATCTTTACACTGTATCCCTTATATAGAAGGCTAGTGTTAAGACACTTTGTGCTTCACACACCGCAACAATTTTCGAGATACCACCGAAAAATAACTCATCACACCGAATGGACCTCGAACCTACAACCTTCGTGCTGACAGACAGAGCGCGCTATAAACGCCACAATCACTGTGTCAAACACTTTAAACTTTGAACATAATAATAAACTATTCTAAATGTGAAACAAAAAGCTAATGGCCCTACTAATTTACTACGGATACGTTTTGTTGTTTGTATTGGAATTCAAATGTAATATAGACATTATGCTGTGTTCAATATAATAACGCCGTCGTGGCTCAGTGGAAATGTGCATGATTGTATTACGGTAACGGATTCTTATTCTATAAAATCTGCTTCTCACTGTATTCCACACACAGCAGGGTAGTTAGAGGGAACCTAGTGTTAAGACACTCCGTGCTCCATAGTCCACCGTTGTGTATAAAATTTCCAAATGTATGTTTTATTATATATGAATTTGGTGCAATATTTTTTTTTATAATAGATAAGGCAAATTCAATAAGGAATAGGATGCAATTTTATATACAAATCACTTTATCAGCTTCATTTAAATAATGAAATCAAGGAAATGAAATATTTAAATTTATATTTCTATTTCTTCGTCCTGGTGTCGAGGCCAAGCGCGGCGTTGAGTTCTGCCACTCAACACGCAATGCCTCCAGAATTCGGCAGAAAGTGGGAAACGGAGTGTCTTAACACTAGGTTCCCTCTGCCTGCCTACTTTTTTTAAGTCATATTATAACTACTATTTTAATATAGATTAAGTGTCTAACGTTGTAAGTAGATGTTGTTTTAATTGTGATTGATTCTAAGGAATTTATGGATAGGATGAATTTAATATGAAAGAACAAATCAAAGTCATTCCTGTATCTACATATTTATTTAAATTTCTATAAAATTGTAAAGACATGCAAATAAACTGTAATTTAACTTTATTTATAACCGTATTATAAAAGATTTATTTTCTAAACTAGTAACAATATCATTATATCAGAAAAGAAATATTTTAAAAATCATTTTCTTAAACAACATTGATCGCTTAATGATTGGCACCTGTTAAGGGATTTAACATTTTTGGGCTTATAAATTTGAAGGAGAGCTGAATCAGATTTGCATAGGCAACTAAGATTTTTAGGTTCCGGAGGAAAGCTAAGTTGTCTTAGGGTTCTAACATCGTATCTGTCTGATCGTCTAGTCATTGTGGAAGCGTCCTTACGTCCACAAGAACATTGGGATGATTTAATTTGGCTTGAACGACTTCTTAACGATATATAAGAACTTTTTGGAGATATAGAAGTTGATGATTTAGTGAAATTTGGAGTAAAAGAGGCCTTATCGCAAAATTTGATAGATTTCTCAGGTTTATTATCTGGTAAACAACATGTTTGGCTAGCTACTGTCTTGGACTGATTGCTTTGGGTAGGAGAAATAGAAGGTAGCTTAGATGCTTGGCAAGGGCATGTAGTGGATGACACGCCTTCATTACTACAAGCCTTAGCAGAGTCATTTTTGCAGCTACAAGAGTTTGATTTTTTTAATCGCTGTCCGGTTTCAGAGGATTTACAAGAGCATAATGATTTATGAGGTTCATTGTCAAACTTAACATTAGATTTCAAGTTTTTTGCTGACTGACTACAGCTACATTGCTGATTCTCCGCATTAATATCTTGTTTCCCACATGTGTCTTGCACTTTTGAATTGGTTTTACGACAAGAGCAAGGGCTTGTATCATCCTGTACCGACTTACAATTACACTCACGCGCCTGGTTACTTTTATTAACTGACCGACAACTGCATGTGCTAGTTTTAGGTTCCGGTTTTAGCTTTGAGCATGGACAACCATTATTAACTTTCTTTTTCATAGATTTACAACTACACTGTTGAGAATTATTTGACGAAGAGCAAACAGCACTTTTATTGACCGACTGACAGCTACAAGTGGTTTTAAGCTGCGGTTGGTTTTGGATTGAGCATGAGCAAATATCTTTCTTAGTTTGACAATCACTTTTCTTGTTATTTGCTGATGATTTGCAACTACAGTTCCCAGACTTGTTAGCTGATGAAGCAATTTTATTAACTGACTGACAACTACAAGGTCCAGATTTAGCTTGAGGTTGAATTTGCTTTGAGCATTGACAATGGTCTTTCAATTTATTTTTTGCTGATTTCTTGTCATTACAGACACACGTACCACTATCAACTTTGCTCACTGGAAGCCTATCCATTAAACACGTTTGGTTTGCCATTGAAGAAGTTTCATTACTCTCACTACAACAGTGTGAATACTTAGATTCTACTGAAGAACACTTAGAAGCTTGCTTTGAATTCATATTGTTGCAACTGCACGTTTTTTGTATGGTAACTGTCTGTTTTTTAGAACATGAACATGTGCGTTCATCTTTTTTAGCTGTTTTTTTACAATCACAATTCGATGTTTCTGTAGAGGGTTTTTTATTTTTCTTTTTGCCACACTCTTGACAACTACCTGTCGGTGTACTTAGTTTTGACATTTCAGATGAATCTTTTTTACATTTGCTGACAGTATTTTTAATTTGTTTAGAATTAGTAGTTTGCTCATCACATTTACCACAAAACCTTTTATCCTTCGAGTATTTCTGTTCTATAGAGTCTGTTTTTCTCATACATGGTTCAGATTTAATTGGTTTAATTTTCAATGAAGTATTTGCCTTAGAATTACAATCACAATTAGCTTTTTTACAAATGCATTTTAGAGAGCTTTGTTGTGACCCACAACTACATTTAGATTCAACAATTTTATTCTTTGCTTTTTCAAATGATTTACAGCTATCTGTAGATTTACTTGTACGTGATAATATTTTCTTTAAAATAACAATAGTGCTTGCGGTGAGTTCAATTTCTTCGTCGTCGCTGTTATCTTTACACTTGTCATCTTTAATGATGATTTTAATTTTATTGTAGCTATTATTGTTAGTACACGACTTACTTTTGCTAATATCATGACTTTTGTTTTTTCTACAAGACATCCTAGAACTAGTTTTTTTGCAAGCCACGCAACCGTTTGTTTCTTTCTTTTGATATTCTGTGTCTAACTCTGGGACACAGGTTGCTTCACACTTTTTTAACAACGACCGTGACGTAATTGATGCAATTTCAGTAGAATTGTTTTGGCTGGATTTTTCTGAAATATTTTTTTTACTGGAACATGTAGATAAACATATATCTGAAATAGGTTTACTAAGGCCAGTATTATCTGATTGTGTTTCTTTTATAAAAGTATTATTATTTTTACCACAAGAGGGTTCTGAAAGAACTCTTTTTTGCGTTTTCTTAGAAGTGATAGTTATATGTTCGTGAGTAATGCCATCTGTACCCGAAAACCTTTTAATGTTAACAATTTCTTTAAAAGTGCCTCTAGCGTTACTTGTATTATTATTAGTACATGCACTTAGAATATCTTGTTTACTTTTGTTTTTATTTTTACAACTACAAGAAGGAGTATCAGTAGTAAAGCCTTCTTTGGATATCTTTTTCCCACAAGACGAGCATGCATTAGAAATATTTTTGACGGATGGCTTGTGCTGAACAGAATTACTGCAATCACATTTGTGACCATTGTCTGCAGGAGATTGACAAGTAGGACAGCTTTGCTTTTCTTGTTTTTTAATGCCTTCAATATTTTTACTTTTACATTCTGAACAAAGTTCTTCCATTTTAAACTTAGATTTAGCTCTATCTTTTTCACATAATTGACAAATTCCTGAACTTATTGCTGTTTGAATGTTATTTCTTTCATCTTTTATACAATTTGTACACATTTTATTTTGTTCTTCGGATTTATTTTGTACCGATAAAGAGCTTTCTGTAGGAGATTTAATATAACGTTGGTCAATAAATTCAATATTTTTAACACAAAATGGGCACCTTTCTTTATCGTCTTTGACATGTTTTACTTCAGATTTTGCGTTTTTTATTTGACACTCCCTACATGCTTCAATTTTAGATTTATCTATTGCTTGTTCCTTCTTTTTGCAATAATTGCATTGTTCTTCATTTGGTGTAATTTTAGCCAAATTTTTCATAAATCGATCCTTGCATGCAGGACACTTATTATTAGTATCTTTCGTATTTTCAGAAATTGCATTCGTAACCTGACATTCCTTACATATTTCAGCTTTAGATTGGACGTTTGTTACTTCCTTCCCCCTGCAGAATAGGCATTTATCTATATTTAGTGTAATTTTAGACAATTTATTTCTCTCTTCCTCATCCCTGATCACGCCTTTATTCGTGCAAGCAGGGCATATTTTATTAATATGTGTTGTATTATCACTATTATATATTGCAGATTTAGCATTTACACATTTTTGACATGTTGCAAGCTGAAGTTTTGTAGTTGGTTCTTCTTTTTGGCAGTAGGGACATTTTCCTTTCTTTACATTAATTTGATTTTCATCAAACTTATCTTTCTTACAATTTGGACATATCTTATTTTGTTCTTCGGTTTTATTTTCTGTTGACAAAGTACTTCCTGTAGGAGATATTACATTCCATTTAGTATTACTACAAAATGGACACATTTCTTCTTTTTTGGCGTTATTTATTTGACATCCTCGACATACTTCGAATTTAGATCTATCCTTTGTTTCTTCCTTCCTTCCCTTGCAATAGAAGCATTCTTCTTTTCCTAGTGTGTTTTGTGCCATAATATCTTTACTTTCATTAACCCTACCAGCCCTACCAGTGCAAGCTGGACATAGATTATCATTATCTATTGTTCTTTTCTCGTTTATAATATTTGTAACTTGAGATTTTGCGTTCGTTATTTGACATTCTTTACATACTTCAATTTTAGATTTTGCCTTTTCGTCCATCTTTTTGCAATAGAGGCATTTTCCTTGATCAAATATTTCTTTACAAAGTATGCTATCTTTTTTAGCTAAATCATTACTTTTTTCTTTATTCATCATTTCATCGGTACAGGCAGGACATATACTTTCACTATTTATTGCCTTATTCAATTCTGCTGTTTTATTATTTTGATGCATCATACATTTGCTACAGATTTCTTTTGTCATTTTATTATCCATTTCAGATTTTTCGTTGTCTTTTACATTTTTACAAATATCACAAATATCTTTATCACGTTCGTTTACTTCTAAATTTGATTTCATTTCTTCTTTATCTGTCTTACAAATGCTGCAGACCTCATTTAATTTTACGTCGTAGCTTTTTTCTAATGAATCTACCTTGATTTGCTCGATATCTTCTTTGCAAATTACATTACATATATTAGATTCAGAAATAGGCTTAATAGTCTTTCCAACAGATTTCTTTGCGTTCAAATTGGGTGAACATTCGCATGGAATCCCACCAGCTTTAGCGGGCTCTTCCTTACCTTTGGCTTTCTTTATTTTAAGTTCTTT
Source organism: Heliconius erato x Heliconius himera (assembly GCA_013421005.1). NCBI lineage: Eukaryota > Metazoa > Arthropoda > Insecta > Lepidoptera > Nymphalidae > Heliconius > Heliconius erato x Heliconius himera. The sequence continues at coordinate 32,004 of JAATLQ010038132.1, read as the reverse complement.
AAATCTTTTTAATCTAAAATTATCTTCTCTTTCAATTTCTTCTAATTCCGAAAGTATATAGTGGCAACTTAAATTGAGTCGAGGAATGACAAGTTTTGATAAAACATTCCATTTCCTGTGAACACAAATTCTTGGCTTAAAATTGTGTTCATTATTCAGAAGCTGCTGACAACTACCCTTCCTTTTATTTATTTTAAAATTATTCAAATATGCAGCTATTTATTCATAAGTTCCTTCCAGTATTTTATCAAAAAGTAGGAGATAGCGAAACTAAATAAAATTTCAAAGTAATGCAAGAATAGTACATTTCTGCATCTTTAGATCATTTAAAGAACGATATTTTTTCAGTTACATATAGAATAATAATTCATGTAAAAATTAAAAATTCGTTCAAGTAAAAATCACGAATGGTTTTGAGACATATTACTACAATTTTTTTGTTATCGTTTCTTATGTTAATTAATATCCTTTTAAAGTTTGAGTCTCTTCACTCCTCTTGATTTTAACATCATCGTTTTTGAGAATTGTTTTAGTCTTAATTACGTTTTTACATATTTCACACCTATTTTGTTTAAAACTATCCTTATCTAACAAACGCGAGCACATAAAACATACTTTTTTACATACTTTTCTACAGGATATATTATTTAAATTATTATTTTTTATAGTTTCAGTGGATGTATTTTTGAATTGGGTATTATTTTCAAACTCATGTAAACATTTACTTTCAGAATTTCCAATACAATCACATTCTTCTTCAGTACTTTTTTTTGCATCTAAATTTGGTGTTTTCGTTAGACCATCAATATTACCTTCTAAATTTAAGTTGTCAATTAAGTTCATAATTTCATCTACATTTAATTTATTACGATAGTGATTTTTATTTCCTATGTCATTATTTCTACTTAAATTTTGTGTACCACTATTAGTGGTATTAATAGAAGTATTTTCGCCTAACTTATTAAATGATTCATTTGATACGTTAAAAGTACTTTTTACATTACTACATTTATCTAATTTTAACTTAACTTCGTTGCAACTTTGCACAAATTTTTCCATGCTCGGTGACAAAAGTCCTTGTTTTATATAGGCAGATGTAATTTTTTCTACTCCCGTTACTATATCCCTAAATTCTTCCAATTCTACGTTACATTCTTTACATGGGTTTTCTTTCTTTGAAAAATCTACGTCATTGCTTGCATTAGTATGTGTTTTTTGTAATTCATTTTCGCTTTTTGACACATTGGCATTGTTATAATTTTCCTTAATACTTGCTGCGTCTCGTAAATACGATTTTAAATATTCTAATTTTTCATCTATGAGCTCATCAAGTTTCTTATAATTTGCTCTATCAAGCAACTGACTAATAATTTGCTTAGCTTTTTCATATTTTTCCAAGAAGTTACTAGTATCATTAGTATTATCACCATTATTGATTAATTCTTTAGCTTGTAAAGTTATTTCGTCAAAATATTTTTTTACTTCATTTAGTTTTTCTTCTACAATTGCACTTGTCGAAGAAAACTTGCTGGACGAAGCATTTTGGGTGTCTAAATTTAATTTTTCATTGTCTTCCATTGTTCCAGTTTTACTTTCCACATCGATGTCTTTAATATCTGGGACTTTGTCAATATTTTCAAACTCAGCTTTATCTCTTTTCTTTTTCTCTTTTACTTTCTTTAATCTAGAAAATTCTTCTCGAGCAATCTCTTCAAGCTCCATTAATATATACGTATTGGTAACATTCAATCTTGGAATGACAATTTTTTTAAGGACGTTCATTTTCCTGTAGACAATTATTTTTATTCTAGTATACTCCAATTTCTTAAATCTGTTTTACTGCTGATAAATTTACCCTTTTATTTAGGACTCTAGGTATAATAAAAACAATTTAATCTTATTTTTCTCATATTTCATATTTTTAATACATAAATTTCATCTATAAGTTACATTACATTTAATGAATATTTGGAGATTCATTTAGCGATAAACTCGTTGTATTATCAGTATTTAAGATAATATGTTGGCGGTCAGTATTATCAATCTCATATTCAAAATCAGTATCCGTTGAACGTAGAGTCATCGATGACATGCAAAGTCTTTCTGTAGGACCTGATCTTGATGAAATAGTTTTTAAAATATCTGACTTTGCTTTTAGCAGAGCGCCATATCGTGGTATATTATGCTTAGCAAGAAAGGGTTTAAGAGTGACAATCCCAACGGTTTTTGAACCTGAGTAAGGAGAATGTGACGAAGTTTTAGATGATTGACCAGTTACATTAGATTTATTTGCTGAAATCCGACTCGAAGCTTTACTTCTAAGCGGTGTTTTTATTTCATTTTCAATCTTTATTACTGTCTTTTTTATTGAAACAGATCCATCTTCATTGATCGTCTTTATAATTTTAGTTATTTCCTTGACTTCTGTTTTCAATGTATCCATTTCTGATAGACTATTATCAATGTTAATCTGAGATGGAATAGTAGAATCAATATTTTCTTCAGTTTCTAGATCTTTTAATGCAGATTCATTCTCTTGCGAATCAGAAATCGGCTCTGAATCAGGAACTGGATCTGTTTGGGTTTCTTTTTCATTGATTTTGGAATATTTTTCTTTACAAGTGTCGCATAATTTGTCTAAATCTATATCCGCTAAGCTCAATTTGCTTTGTACTGATTCGTGTTCCTCTTCTTCCTGGCATTCTTTTATACACTCTTCCCCTGTCTCCTCTTCATTTGTTTGTTCTAATTTTGACATGAGTTCTTTAGCTGTTTTTAAGAAATCATCTGCGCTGGTTTTCAAAATACCTTTTCCTTCCAAATCCTTGGTAACATCAACTACTTCGTTTAATTGTTTTATAAGTTTCTCAACTTCTTCATCTCGCATCTTACCATCATCCTTAGATAGTTCTGACGGTGATTTATAAATTTCTACAATTGGTTCAGTATAAGGTTCTGCTTTTGCCAAATTATCCAGACAAGCTGGACATACCAGTCCTTCAATATTTTCTTCTTCTGTTTTGTCCCCTCCTTTTTTCTCCTCTTTACCACCTAACCCACCATACATCTTTCTTTTGATTTCTAACACTTTTTTCAGTCTAAAGAATTCTTCTCGGGCATATTCTTCTAATTCATTATTTATATATGCCATTGTAACATTTGTTTTCGGAATGACTATTTTCGCTAAAACGTTCATTTTCCTGTTGAAAATCAGGAATGTGCTTAAATACATCAATCATATACAGTACGACTGCTAATTTGCCAAATAAGGACTGTACGGTATCCATTTCTATTATCTCCTTGAAAAATAAATATAGATGAGATTTTTGTGATCATCCTCGCATCATAAAAAATTGTTATTAGCAAAGAAATGACCGTTTAATATATGAATGTCTCATAAGTAATGAATCATTACCAAATGAAAAAAAATTGAGTAATTTATATTTTTAAGTTATTTTGTTTCCTAGGACAGTCTTCATTCTGTAGATGTAGTGCGACCTTTCGTTACTAAATGTGCAATATATTATAATATATTTCAAAGTGGTCGTAAAATCGAGTGCAGAGTAATGTATCATCAGACTTCCTACCGAGACCCCAATCGAAAACCAGGTTCCCGTCCCGAATGCAGATTTTATCTATAAATATACCACTTAAAATTTTTATTAAAAAAATATTATTTATATTTTCGAGACACATATATGTAACCCTATTTCAATGCATTTATATATATCAAACAATTTTCAACAAATTATAAAATTTGAAATTTGAACACGTGAAATATATGTATGTATATACAGGATGGAAGTCAGCACCACTTTAAATGAAAGCACAGTTTTAACTACTCTATAAAAGTGTAATACAATTAAAAATATTTTTTTTCCCAAAAATGAAAAAGAGATTTTTTCAAACAAAATAAATAATAAAATTATTGTTGTAATATAAAGCGCCATTTGTCAAGAACGACGCACGCACAATAAACCTATCAAAGGGAAACCGCCATACGCCTCATTCTTGAATCGAGTCGTAGGTATTGGCAGCAAAGTTCAAAGTTGATTAACCTTTAGTAATATTCTTGTAGTACTATGTGTTTATGTTATTGATATCTATGCCTAACTGCGTCATACGAAATACAGGTATGAATAAACATCGTGAAATGAAAAAACAAATTCTACGTCTAAACTGTTGAGGTATCTTGATTAATTTCTTTATGTATGGGTTTGAAATATTTTACCCTATATGCTGTTCCCGTAAAAGGAGCGCTGACACTACATCCTGTATAAGACAAGCAAGAATAATTTATTGAAACAGATTGGGTCTGGTCGGCCGATGACCCTTGGTGGCGTTATGAAACAGCATCAGCCACTATAAGATCAGCAACATGCAACGTCTTAAATTCAAACGGAATATTGAGTGCCTTGTGTTAAACAGTTCTTTGTGCCTACTCTGCTATAGGGAAAAAGTGTGAAGCTGCCAAGTACCAAAAGTTGTCAGAAACTTTAATATCAGAAATCTTTCATTTATTAATTTAAAAAAACATAATTCAACTTAAACTTAACTTAACTTAGGTTCACGCTTTATCCCTTGCGGGGTAGTCAGAGAGAACGGAGCGCCAAACGCTACGGTCTCTACATACCTCTTTCGCCTAGTCCACTGTCATCAACCTCTTCATACATGCCCTTCGGAGGGTCCTCATGCTTTTTACGTGATCTTCCTCCAGTATCTTTGATACTGTGTTTTCAAAGGTCAACCGAGGTCTCCCCCTACCTCTCTTACCGCTCACTTTTCTATCATAAATCTTTTTTGCCATTCTTTCATCACTCATTCGTTCGACGTGCCCAAACCAGCTGAGCACGTTCTTCTTCATTCTCACCGTGACATCCTCGCTAGTACCTGCCATTCTGTGTACCTCTTCATTGCGGATTCGATCAGCTAAGCTGACTCCGCATATCCTACGAAGAGATCGCATCTCCACAGCACTCATCTTTCTTTCATTCTTCTTCTGTATAATATTTGGAGGACGGAGCTACAAATAATTTAACATTACGACACTAAATGAAAAAACTGGTCAAGTGCGAGTCGGACTCACCCACCTAAAGTAGGGGAAAGCGAAGTTATGTGTCACAATAGCTGTGCAAAAAGCAGCGGATGCAGTTCTCAAAGATGGAATAGGATAACTGTTGCCAAAGAATTATATATTGAGCACATTTAGAAAAGCTAGTATATGGCCGTTATGACGCAGAGGTATTTACAGAAAACGACTGCACTCCGTCGTATATTACAGATTAGCTTTTAGTTTCAATAAATTCATGTCACCATCACAACTTATTCAGAAATAATATCAAAGTCTGTTACTAAAATAAATGATATTGTAACTGTAAACATTAGTGCTGATGAAAGACAAATATTTGATGAGCTAGTGCCATCAGAAGTTGTCCCAGTGCCAGCATTTTCGGGCGTCATACAAAAAGAACACCACAAATATAAGATAAGACCAAACAAGGAAAGTCTAAGAAAGTTCAAATTTTTGACTGATACTTCAGGAAAACATGTTTTAGCAGATCAAAGTAAGAAAAATATAGAGAGTACCAAAAATAAAGAAATGGAAAAAAACACAAAAAAGGGTAAAATAAAACAAGGAAGTGCAAAACAAATGGTAAAAGAAGAGGGAAAAAGAAAAAGAAATGTCTGTTTAGAGATAGGTTTACATATGTGGCAGTCATTCTAATTCACATTCTGGAAAAGAATGGGTTCAGTGTTAAGAGTATAAGAATCAAGAACCAGAATCAATATCTTCAAATTATTATTTATCAGTATTTGATTTCTGAATATGACGTTAATGATTATTTTTAAGCCTCAGACAAGGCAGTATGACTGAAGACTGAACTAAAGACTGAACATGATAATCATGTTAATTATTATCATGATCCATTATAGTCACTCGTTATAACAAAGATGTTTACGTGGTGATCCTTATTATACTGTTGAATATTACTTAAATAAACAAGCTTCCTTCTATTATTAATTGTTTTTTATTTCACAATAATAGCCTTAACAAATATAGTAACAATTTACCCCGCCTTGTTAACAACTTGTCACAAATCGGAAAGTAAGTTGTTACTTTCCGACTTTGGGCGTGAAAAATTTGATAATAAAAAAACTTACAAAGAATGTATCAGTATTTTATTTACAAGTCTAGATAAGTGAGTAGAATTTGATCATATTGTATAAATACTGAATTCAAGTAGTCGGAACTTGTAGCCCCGCTCTCCCCTACCTCACCAATTTCACGATTCTATGACGTACGACGTGACGGGAAGTACAACTTATAAAAAGTAAAAGCTCTCATTTTATATGAAATATAAATATTCGTTTATAATAATTTTATTTGTAATGTACCTATAGATTTCTATATTTCGGACTTATTGTCAAATTTCATAAGTATACGTGGTGGGGAACGACCATACATAGATTTGATTATATTTATATAAGATGACAAATTTCGTATCTTTTGATTGTGTTCAGGGATTATAGACCTGGATTTTTCATATTAATTTCAGCTGACTCTATTTGTTGAACAGACGGACAAACAGATGTACGGTAAAGTGATCCTATGTTGTTTTATTTGTTTTTAAATTATCAAGGAAAGTCTTTTTTGTCATATTACACAGAAAAAAATAAGTCTTATATTGTAATAAGACTTAATTTTTCATACTACGGTAGTATAGGGGTCAAATCCTATAGATCACGGGTTCCCAATCTTTTCTTGATCAAGGACCACCTTTATATAATTCTTGGTGGCACGGACCACTATGTATGTAGGTATAATAAAAATTAACTGTGATAATAAAACAAAAACTTCGCCTCACCATCCCCAGTCATAAAATTTAAATCGTTCGCGGGCCATATTTAGGTTTCTGCGGACCACTGGTTGGAAACCAGTGCTATAGATAAATGGATGAGTATTCGCTTAGAGCTCTGCGAAGAAGACAAAACGTGTCCGTGAGTACCGCCAAATGAGTCATAATTATATATTTGAACTTTTCAAAAAATATTTAAATTTTAAAGATAAGTTATGTAATTTATATTATATCTATATATATTTTATTTTAATATGTTATTCGACTTTTTTTTCAAGTTTAGTTAGGTTCATTTCAGTTCTATACATATAGGTGTCTGAATAAGTACATAGAAATTATTGACTTAATATTTCGCTGTAAAGCCAATTCTAATACCTCCACAGTAAAAAACACTCACAAGAAATAATATTTATTAAAAATAAGATAAAATAAATGTAAAAGATGAAAATATCAAATTAGACAATTAGTTAAAAAGATTAAATATATTCTGAAATAGAATATAATAATAGTTTAGAATTTCTTTAAAGGATTCCGTCCAGTCCTTAAGAGACGGAAGGGCAAGTTCGTCAGCAGCATTCTACAAAAAACTAACTAAATACTTCTAAATAATACTTAGTAAATAAAACTACTAATTTCTTCTAATATAGGAGGCAAAGTTAGTGAAACAAACTACTTTTTTATATATCCTATAAAGTAAAGGATCAAAATCCTACACAAGTAAATATTTGATGTGAGATGTTATCATGAGGATGTCGTAGAGCAGCAATACCATGGCGTTCCATTGTAAACGCTATGGTTGCGGGTTCGATTCCTACTCAGGGAATGATTTTTTTTATTTCTACGTTCTGGTAACAAGACAAAGCGTGTCGTTAAATTACACCACTCAACATGCCGAAGTATCTCAACACTAGTTTGAGTTTAAGCCCAGCTGTGGGTGTAAAGTGTGACTGTAAAATCAACTGGTTATGGGTTCGAGTCTCACTCGAAGAGATGAAATATACATTAAAATTTATATTTCCATTTTTTCGCTCTTGTGTCGAGGCAAAGCGCGGCATTGAGTTCCGCCACTCAACATGCCAACGACAACGACACTAGATTCCCTCTGCCTACCCTGCTATATATGCAGGATACAGCGTGAAGCTACTAAAACTTGAAAATATTTAATTATTAAGAATTTGTCATATCATTTGCTTAAAATAATTTTATCTATACATTGTTATATTTACTAATAGTTTATAAGGTATTAAAAGTACTCACTATCTAAGCCTCCAAAATATAGCTACTTTTATTGACTACAAATTGATTTTATTTTTTACTTGTCAATTTATTGGAATATTCTTTTTTTTCTCAGGATACAACTTTTTTTACACTTTACACTTTTCATAAATCTTGCCAGATATCTTCACGCTTCACGCTTTATCCCGCATATATCTTACCAGAGCGTAGAAGCGAAAATAACTAAATCTATCCCGAGTATGTATCGAACCCACATGTCCATGTTACGGTTAGATGCTGTGTCAATTTATGTACTAAAAATATATAAAAATATACATTAATATAACATAACTAATACTATAATAATATTAAAATAAACATAGGAAGTTTAATGGAAATGCTTAGAATTATATGTATTCCCCTTATTCTTATATATTTTTTGGGTTCCATATCTCATTAGGAAAAAAACTAAATACTTATATATAGGATCACTTTGCAGAGGGAACCTAGTTTTAAGACACTCCGTTTCTCACTTTTTGCCGAATTTATCGCGGCATTTCGTATTGAGTCGGGTAATTCAACGCCGCGATTCGCCTACCAGATAGGAGAAACGGAAATAACTCATTCAGCCTCAGTGGAGATCGACCCTCGAACCCAAAACCATTGCATTTACAATCAAAAACTGATCCGTTGCGCCACGACGGTCTCACAATCCTATAAAATAATTATTAACATTTTGAAGTAAGTCTAAGTAATATCGTGTATCATTATATAATTATTTAAAACTTTTAACAAAAAGACTCAAAGATCATCCGGTATATTGAACATCTTCGAGAACCATAATTAAAAGTTAGCAACTCGTATACAAATATAAGTTTATTTGCTTGACCCTAATTTGCTTTGAGTAACAAAACTTTGTTATTTAGTAAATTTGAAATATAACCCCACTTGTTTTGTAATCAAACCAAAACACACTCAATAATATATTATATTTCGTTTTATACGATTCACGCTGTATCCCGCATATCCCGCGATTTTTCGAGACATTGCCTGTTGAGTGACTAAACTCAAACACAGCGCTTTGTCTAATTTTCAGAGCGAAAAAATTAAAATAATTCTTACCCTCGAGTGAATATCGAACCTATAACCATAGCGCCTACAGCTAAACGGTGGGCCGAGAAAATAAATAATATTAGAAATCAATCACACGCTACTCTCATACCGGGGGTGTAAAGTTTCAACGAGAGCTAGTCACTTAAAAAAAAATTAAAGCTTCAACTATAAAAAATATTTATGAGGGAGCTTTTAATGGCTGCCTGAACTAATATTCCCATTTGGTTCACTTACTACACTAGTAGGTACTAGGTTCAATTTTAAAAGGAAATTAGACGTTCATTTTATAATAGTTATACCGGAAGGCTTGATGGAAAATCTTTTAGTTTTTTTACTCTCATTAATATAAATCATCAGTCATCATAACGTAGGGGACAGCGTTTGGCTGTATACCGGATCGTTTTGGGTTCGATTACCACACGAGGTAGTAAATTATTTACATTTTCCCTGGTATAAGACAAAGCACGGCGTTGAGTTCCGCCACTCAATATTCGAAAAAAAGAAAGGCAGAAAGTGGATAACAACCTCCCGCCTTAGCCTAGTGTACGGACACTCCCTCCCTCTGCCTACCCTGATATATGCGGGATACATTGTGAAATTATTTTTTTTTATTATTACTTCGCACTCTGGTGAAATATCGCGGCTTTAGGGTCCTGCAAATAATACGCAATGGATCTTTAAAATGGGTGAAAATGTGGAAAAATAATATTTTAACACTTAGTTCACTTTGGTAACCTGCTATATTGTTGAGTGAAGCAATAAAAATGATGTTCATTAATATAGGTGGTTGTAGACTCAATTTGAGGCCAGTCGTGGCGCAGCGGCACGAAGTGTGACTGTAAAACCGACTGGTTGTGGGTTCGATCCCCACTCGAGGAGATGAAATATTTACTTAAATTTATATTTCCATTTTCTTCGCTCTGGTGCCACTCAACACGCAATGCCTCCAGAAATCGGCAGAAAGTGGGGAACAGAGTGTCTTAACACTAGGTTCCCTCTGCCTACCCTGCTGTGTGCGGGATACAGCGTGAAGCTGATTTAGACTCAATTTATATAAAATATGACCTGCGATAAATGATCTTTGCCTAATTCATCAAAGTGCGGCGTTGATTTCCCTAACTCAACACGCAATATTTTAAATTCAGGCAGAAATCGGAGAACACAGTGCCCTGACATTAGATTTTCTCTGCTAAGATGTTACGTACGAGATACAGCGTGAATCAGACACTAACAAATTACTATATTACACAGTATTTTTATATTATTAGGACGTGCTACAATTATGCACTTGAATCTAAAAAACTGATTTTGAACCTCGGGTACAATAAGTTGGTATCGTCGAACTGGTCTGGAATAAGGACTGGAATAGTAGAACTCTTCAGAGATTATTAGTAAGCCCCTCAAGCTTAGGCTCATACAAAGTCAAGTTTTCCGTCCGTTGTTTTTGAATCTTAATTTACAAATATCTTGCATATGAAATTTTTCACAAAAGAAATTGGCTTAAAAACATCAATTTCTCCTCAAACCCTATAAGCATTTCCATCAAAGTCCCAAACAAATCAACTAAAAAACTTACTTGGTTGCGTTTTTGTTCGCCAACTCCACCATCATAAAGCTGGCGCGGAGTTGCATCATCATGATGAGCCGTTTCAGAAGGTCCAACCATGCTTTCTTCGCTTCCAGAATAGCTTGGCCTCCCTTTTCTAAGCCCAGATGAGCGTATGGTGGTACTTCTGTCTATTTGGACAATATATCAATCAGTGTGTATAGGACTAACTTTTACCTGCGGCTTTGTCTGCATGGTCAAATGAAAATAACTAAGAAATATGTATGACACGTGACACCTTCTAAGCTCGGCTGGTAACTTTGATACAGCGTGAAGAAAATACAATACAAATGGGTTACCCCATTTTATCTACGACATGATTAACCTAGAATCTTGAAATATACGACAGGCTATTGGTAGTAAGAGTATAGCAGGAATTTGGGAAAATCCACTTCAAAGGGAGTAAAATAAAGGTTATAAGTTTGTATGACATATCGTGGTTCTCAAAAATAGAAACGTGTAATATACTTGAAATGAGTAAAAAAAAATAGTTTTTGGAGGTTACTTTTAACTACGAGAAAATGTCCCATTGGATAATCAAAAACCACGCTTGCAAAAAAAAAGACTTCATTTATGACCAGAAGACACAGAGACAATGCACACTTGAAACTACACAGCTCAGAAACTGAAATCCTACTACTAATATAAATCTGAAATCGTGTGAGAATGGACGTTATTCTACTTTTACGCAAAAACTACTGAACGGATAATTGGGCTAGAAAATAAGAATAAATTTATGCCGGCGAACCCACGCTTAGGTCGCTAGTTTTTCATGTAGGAAAGCACTGACGGAAGATTTTCTAAAACGGATTTCCCACGGAAACGGAAACAAAATGTCGTTAAATTCAAGTTGACACCAACAAGTATTTAAAAAAATCAGCTTCACGCTTTTTCCCGCAAATAGCAGAAATGAAACTAATAGTTCATTATACACCGAGTGCGAATCAAACCCACGACACAACGATGCTATCGCATCGACCATATTTTAATGAAAGATTTGGATAGACGTAAATGATATGGTTAAATTATTACCTCAAAAATTTCAAATTGCACTATCTTCACTCCAGATATCGCTTTATATGATGGCTGCACTATAACGCCTGCCTGTCGAAAATTATGTTTATTTTTAGTTACATACCCAAAGTGGTACAATATCCTACTAAGACTCCGCTATCCATCCGTCCGTCTGTCCGTCTGCCGTTAGGCTGTACCTAATAAACCGTGATAGTTAAGACTGTAACAACGAATAAATATTTAAAACACATAATTTTTTTTATGGGAGCCATACTGTAAACGTGTTTTTAGGGTTCTGTACCACAAAAGCGAAAAAACGAAACCTTTATAGGATCACTTTGCTCTCCGTCTGTCCGTAAAAGAATATCCAATATTCTAATCTATGATCCCTTGAAGCACAGAGCAAAATAAGCTTGAGTCAACGCAATCAAAAGATACAAGCATTTATGGATCGTTTTTGTTGTACCTTGTATGAAACTCGCCGTGTAATCAACACGTATGGGGTACTTCCCGTAGACCTACAGTCATGAAATTTAGAACGAAAAAGAAAAACTAACTAATAGGTAAGAACTTGTACTACAAATAAAGGAAAAAATCCAAAAAAGTTAAAATTTAAAGGTATTTTAAAGAAGAAGATCATTACAAACTTATATTAGTTAATTCCATACAAATTGAAAGCAGACGTATGCAAAGTTAAGTTTGTTAACTTTTATAAAAAGAAAATTTCTGTTGACATACAATCCTGAGATGAATATGGAACCCTCGATATGTGAGTCCTACTTGCATTTGACCGGTTTTTTATACATAATGTCTCGGAACCCTTCGTGCGCGTGTCCGACTCACACTTGGCCGGTTTTTTCATTCCCTTTAAGTACGCTTATTTTATTTTCAGCATTCCTCTGCTTAGGGCCGTTACGTCCTAGTTCGCAGTACTTAACGGCGCGCTGTGTAGACATAAGTATAATAAATATAAGACCTACCATTCAACATACTATAAAAATAATACATTTATTTACCTATTTACATATATTTACAATAATATCATAACAGATCGGTGTCTGTACAAAAAGATATTTAAGAAAAAAAATATTGATGGCATTTAATAAAGTAATAGAACCAAAAACATTTTTTTTATTTTTATTCATCTGTTTATCTATACGTTTGTTATCGTTAATCTCAGAAATGGCTTAAGCGATTTAATTGCAGTTTTGTATTTTGACAAGCTTCCCTTAACATTTAATGTTTGTGGTATATCAATCCGTTTATAAATAAAAAAAATATAACATTTTAAAGAATGTTGTTCGACAAAATTGTTGTAAATATTTGTTTTATTAAATTGGCCGAAACTTTATTTTTCAATATAGTAGATATAGATATTAAAAAACAAAACTAATACATTTTAGTAAATATTTAATTATGTGGCTCAAGCGGGAGAAGTCGCGAGCTGGCCGCTAGTCATCTATGTATGTAATTGTTAGGTTTTTGAAATTAATTACAATTCTAGATATTGTAATGTTCTGTGTGTTCAGATACAATTCTCCACGTGTTGCTTAAATATTATATAAAGATGGCGTAACTCAACGCTGCACTTTGTCTTCAAGTAGAGTAGTAAAATGTGAATAATTTAAATAGCATTCTCCCAAATGAGGATCGAATCCACAACTTAACAATCAGACGACATTCCAATACTGCTATAAATAAAAATAAAAAAAAAAACTTCCCCCGAATGGGAATCGACCCACAACTATCGCGTTTGCAGCCATGCACTGTGTTGTTGCGCCACTACGGGCAATGTTTTTATATATAAAAAATTAAATAAAGTAAAAAAATCGCCCCCGGGTGGGCTCGAACCACCAACCTTTCGGTTAACAGCCGAACGCGCTAGCCGATTGCGCCACGGAGGCCGTGACACAATATGTGAAATAACCCATAATATTTTTAAAATTTATATTTTAACTATTACTAACATACTAGGGGAGCAGTTGACGAGTTTTACTAGCAACGTGTAGACGTTAGCATATACATACAAAAGTGTATATTGTTTTTGTAACTTCACGCCGTATCCCGCACATGGCCCATGCCGTGCCAAATAGGCAGAGGGAACATGGGAACCTAGTTTTTAGACATTCCATTCCCTATTTCCCGCTAAATTCTCGAGGCATTACAAGCTGAGAGGCGGAACTCAATGCGCTTTGCCTAGCTACCACAACGAGGACTTTTTACCTCCACGCCGTATGCCGCAGCCTACTGGGCAGGCAGAAAAAAACTTAGTGTTAAGACACTCCGGCATATAAGTTCAGGTTTGATTCCCACGCGAGGCCCACATTATTAAACAACAAGTTATTGTTGTTTCCATAATTCTCAGAAAATTATATATGGAAGTACCCTCCTATAAGTTTCGATTAAGGAACGAATGTGACACAATATGCGACAGAAGAAAGAATAAACGCTCGTATCTTTTGATTGCGGTGGCTTACAAGTTTAATTTGTGCTCCAAAGGACTGTTCATATTTCATATCAATATCAACTTTTAGAAGCCAGTCGTGGCGCAGGGCCATAAGACTGTAAACACGGTAGGTTGGGGCTACGATTCTCACTCGGGGAAATGAAATATTAAATATTTTTAATTTTTCTCGGTCTGGTGTCGAGGCAAAGCTCGGCGATGAGTTCCACCAGTCAACAAGCAATGAACAGAGTGTCTTAACACTAGGCTCCCCCCAGCCACACTGCTACATGCGGGATACAGCGTGAAACTGAGAAAAAAGTTCAGCTTTTTACCACCACACATTCTCCAGGCTAGTTGGTACTAAATTAAACAAATTCATCAGCTATATTATAAAGAAATAGAAACCAAGATACCTTTTTACCAATATTCTCGGTGACAATGTCGTTCAACATTGGGCAAAAGTATCGACTTCTCGCAAGCAGGATGAAGGCGTTGCGCATATCTTCGCCGAACCCTTGATACACTCTACAAGGAATATTTTATTTTTTACATATTTCATATGAGGAAATCAGGTAATTACGACTCGAGTTGTTATACATCATTCTAATTTTGTTATTACCATTTACATCAGGCCGAGGCCGTCGTCGGCTTGTGCAGAGGCACAAGCGCGCAGCTGTGAACACAAAGGTTGTGGGTTCGATGTATACTCGGGGGAATATGTGACTTAACGGAGAGCGGAATGTCTTAACACTAGGTTGCTTGCTTTCGTAAACGTAAATCCAAACTATATAAATACAGATCAAGAACGGCCATCGCCTCAATAAATTTAACTAACAGATTTTAATGAGATTTTACACTTATAGGTAGAGCGATTAAAGAGGAATATTTAAAGTGAGCCCGTCGTTTGATTGTAAAAGTGACGCTGGTTGCTTTGATTCTCGTGGGGGAATGAATTATTAGCGCGGCGTTAAATTCCGCAACGTAATGTCATGCAATATCTTAAAATTTGTGTGGAGCGAAGAAAAACATAGAATAATAATTATTTACATTTATATTTTTATTTCTTCGCTCTGGTGTTAATGCAAAGCGTATCGTTGAGTGTCTTAACACTAAGTTCCCTCTGCCTACCCTGCTGTGTGCGGGATACAGCGTGAAGCTGATTTTTATATTATATTCTATGACAGATCATCGCCCGCTACTTTGCTTGTGTGGACTTAAAAAATCAAATGAAAAACCCGAACTTTCTTGTTTCTGTAGGTATTTTCGAAAAATTCTCTCCTAAGGCGCCCGTACACTCCCTAACTTATATGCTAAATTTCAACTTTCTAAGTACAGTAGTTTCGTCTGTCATTATCTATCAGACACTCACTAACTAAAGGCTATTATATATTTAGATTATTTAGATTATATTTCTACATGTATTTTTTCTTACTCGTATAACTCTTGAGCCAGCCTCCTCATCTCCCTACCAGTGGCCAACGCGGTCCACTTCATCAGCTTCCGCCCAAGAAAAGCCAGATGCAACCTGTTCCGCATTTGCTGGAGTGCCACCAGGGATGGCATGCAAGGGTACCTTGTGACCCCAAAGGTATTCTCCTCCTCCTCTGTAATTGGACTTATATTTAAATTTTATATCGTCTTTAAAAAAACGGGTCCATAGTGGCACAGCGGTACAGTGTCTGACTGTAAACGCGACGATAATGAGTTATTTAAAATTTCTCGTTTTGGTAACAAGATAAAACGTGGCATTGATTTCCAACCGCACAATGTCTCGAAAATTGCGCGGAAAGAGGGAGACAGAGTGTCCTAGCGCTAGGTTCCCTCTGCCTACTACAGCTGCTACTGCGGAAAAAAAACGTAAAGCTGCACAAAAAACCAAAAACGAACATACCATCATCGTCCTTAAACATTTTGGATAATTATTTAAATTTGTAAGTCTTATTTAGATTTGAATCTGAAACATCACTATTATTATTTTTATTATTGGATATTTTTTTATTTTCACGGATTTTCGGCCATTTTTTGTAAAAAAACTAAAATTTTGTGGTAGACATATTGATAGGTTTCTTTGTTTTGTTTGACAGAAGATTTCTTAATTTCTAAAATATTTGATTAATAAGAATATTTTAATTTAAACTCCTTTGAGTATAATTTACATTCTCTGGCCATAATTTTTTATACCTTAATTAATCTATCCTAATAAATCATCTTTTTGTTATGATTTTTAACTTTTGAGGATAAAATCGTGGTAGAGGTGCATATGCTATATATAAATAAATATGCTAACTGAATGAAAAAAAATATCACTGTTTTAGAAGACAACTTGATAAGAGCGTATGGCGTAGTCGGCTAAGATCGGATTGCGAGGCGCGGGTTCGAGTCACACTACGCTTATATTTTTGTACGTTTCTTATATTAGATTTTTAAGTAATTTATATAAAATAATAAAAAAAATCATCTTTGTCAACATTCAACATAAAATAATATTCATTTTTATTCCAAATCCAGGTTCAAAAAGAACATCTGCAACAAAAAAAAAACAGAACAAAATATCACTATTTTTTTTAAATCACTACGAAGTGATTAAAAATAAAAATGATAAATTGTCACCCATCACTCGCTATCACAAATGCCTCGTGTTTGAGAGTTCCTACTATACTCAAGTACTAGACTCCCTCTAACAAATAACGATAGGATTGCAGACAAAAGGTCTAACCGGAATTTAAATTATTTTTTAGTTGTATGAAAAATTATATTTATTTACTAGTCGCCCCATAAAGCCTACAATGACTACAAGACGTAAAATTTCCTGTTGTTTTGATTCCTGTAAGAAAATCTGGAAATTCCCTCCCTTACATTCCTTAAAAACCAAAAATGACAAATATCTTAAACAGCTGTGTAGTTTCGTCAGTCAGTTAGCAAATGAATATTTTTTATAAACATACAACTGTGTATATCTACATAAGATTTATACAGTTGTGATTTCAACGAAATTCAAGATAATGCAAATGTAATGTGTCAATGTATATTAAAATCTAAAACGAAAAAGTACTTAACATATCATTCCAAAAGTATTTGGGTTCAAATCCTACTCCATGAAACATTGTCATACAAAAAGTTGAAATTTTTTAATGAACGTTTTAAAATTGTTGTAAGTATTTATGTATGTATTATACGCAATATTCCCAAAAATATCTTTTTTGTCTTATACCAATTTACTTAATACCGAATATATTCTGTTTTTAATCACTCAGTACTAACCCTTTTATAAAATACATTGTTGCGTCAATACGACGTAAAGTAAAAAAGTAATATCTACATTATTATTTATATATCTTCAATCTAGAGGAACTGACTTAATATTTTTATAGTTTAACTGGTCTATGATAGTATACACGGACTGCAGCACATACCACGTACCCACCGAATTCAAGAACTCTAAAATTTTATCTAAATCGATCAAGCTGTTTACGAGTTGTAGGATGGCAACCACACATACAAAAGGTCTAAATAAGTTCTATATTAGGTAAAAAAATGTTCTGAGAAATAATTTATAATAACTCATACCATTGGTTAAGAATCGAACCCACAACCATCACCTTTACGGTCATAAGCGCCCCATTATGCGCTACTAATGCCGTAAAATTCTATATAATCACACATATGCATAATAATTTGTCATAACTCATAATACCCATTCATCTCTATTCTGTTTTTGTTTAAATTATTAATTTCTTAATAAAACACCTATAGTGAAGACAAAAGTGTCAAATATCTCACTTTTAGGGTTACGCTATACGAATTTAACGTTATTCTTTAAATTGAATATATGTATATAATATGAATGAACTAGTGTTCTGCTCGTGACTTTGCTTTTACTAAAGTATTATAAATTGATATAATATTTACTTGTATCATTCTCTAGTATCACTTTATTGAAGAACCGTGGTCTTCTCTATCTTTCCTCTGTCTCACTCTTCCTTCATAAGTCTTTTTTGTTATTCTTTCGTCACTTATTCTCTCTCAACGCGCCATACCACCTGAGCACATTCTTCTTCATTCCACACCCTCTATCATCAATCACATCTAATTATTCCTTCACATTCTGTTCCATCTATGGTATATTTAAATATATTTAATTATACATTCAATTATTTCAAGAATATGTATAAAAAAAGGAAATTATTTTAACTGACTACGTGACTACATTTTTTTTAGTTTTCTGCCTTTTATATATTTTTTTAAATTTAATGTAGTTGCTTTGACCTGTGTGTGATAAGCACACACAGGTCAAAGAAACATGATTGATTTATGTATTTTTTGTGTTTTACAAGGTAATTATTACATTAGTTAGTTAGTTGGTATAACATCAGTTTCCTTCAAAATAAAATAAACAAAATCAGCAACTTCATCATCTTCATCATCTCTCAAAATCTTACCTAACTAAGAATTATACGAAACCCTTTTAAATGAAATCAAATCAGACTTCACCTTTTACTCTCATTAAACACGAACACATCAAAGAAATTCTTCACTCAGCTTTGTATTTAATAAAGGAATGTGTATGTATGTATGTATATTAAAAAACTTTTCTTTCATAAATTAATTTCTATCTTTAGATGAATTTCAAGTATAATAGACCTCGGAAGATATGTAAGGTGTGAAGTAAAGAGGTATAATAAATTGAATGTGGTAGTTTTTTTTATTTTTTGAGACCGTCGTGGCGTTGTGGAACAACTTCTGACTGTACACGAGATGGTTTCGTTTCGATCCTCCTATGAGAAATTGATATTTAAAGTATTTTCATTTACTTACTCGTTATTTTAAAACAAGTGCAACGTTGAGTTCCACTACTCAACCCACATTATCTCGAATATTGGGCGGAAAATGTTTGAACGGAGTAATTTAACACTAGACTCCCTCTGTCTACTCTGCTATGCAGAAAAAAATGTAAAGCTGCTCGTTCCACTGTATTTTTGTGACATAAGTCCATAGTATTCGGTTGGCTAAGAGACAGGGTTCGATTCCCACTCGAAAACATGAAATATTCAATATTTTAATTTCCTCGCAATGCTAAAGAGGCAAAGCGCGGCGTTGAGTTACTACAATCAACACGCAATGCCACCAGAATTCAGCGGAAAGTCAATCCGCTATATCTCGAAAATGGAGAACGGAGTGTCTTAACATTAGGTTCTCAAAACAAAATCCGGGATAAAACGTGAAGAAGCTAAAAGCAAAAAACATAATAAAATCACTAAAATTCTCACATCCAAGTATTAAGAATTAAAGGAAGGTGTGAAAGAGGGCCCCTTTCTTTATACCAATATAATAGGCATTGTACAATTTTAACACGTACTCGGTTTAACCAACCATCGTTTTCGACCTCCCATTTCCAAAATCCCAGTACATTTTACCCAAGAGGGTAGTTCTAAATAATTTGGTACTTTCTATTTAATATATAAGGCACGGTTATTATTGTGAGGGCCTTTGTTTCAAGTGCAAGGGTCGTTCGGTTCGTTTCTAATAGATCTATATTTGATTGGTCTATTTCTAGATACGGTGGGGTGAATTGGATTGAATGCGTTTGAATTATTGAAGTCATCTTTCAAGTGTGAAGTGTATTGATTTTTTTTTCTGTATTTTTTTCCTTATTATTTATTTGTATGGTGTCTGTTGTAAGTTTGTGGTTTCAAGTCTATCAATCATGGTTCCGAGTAGGGGTTGATCTCACAATCTTAGCGTTTATCAATGCGCCACGACAGCCACGATTTATTTATGAAATATTTAATTTGTCGTTCTAAATACATAATTTGTCGTTCTAACTAAAATAAGAACTGAGGCTGTCTTGGCGCAGGGGCACAAGCGTCCGCCCGTTCTGTCATTTAACACGCAATGGCTCCAGAAACAGAACTTTCTTAATCAGAATGAATGTCTTAATACCAGGTTCCCAAATACCACCTACTTATACTGGTTGCTATGTGTAGAATACAGCTAAAACAGAAAAGAAATTAAATAAGGCATGCTGTGTTATAATATGAATTATCTCAAACGTAATCTGAAAGTGGAGAACTGAGTCATTTTTCATTAATCCTTTGGTTATTTGGAAGCAATTCGTTCCCCTCGACTGGCAATTGAACCAACATCAGTCAAACGCCGTGCCGCTGTATATTAAATTACACATTTTTGTAAATATTAAGTTAATATATAAAAAAAAATCTCGTATACAGTTTACACGCACAATAATTATTATGAACGTTAAATCTATCACGCGTGTAAAAAGACCGGTTTACAATTTTTTTTTTACTCCTTTCATCAGATCAAGAGGCGAGGTGTATTAAAATGAAACACACAGCCAGACCTACCTCAATATACTTGCCGACACGCACTTTGCGTGTTTATAGGGATCCCTTATTAATTGAAAAACCCCCTTTTTAATTGCTACGTATTTTGATGTGACTGGTGTAGGTTTGATTAACACTCCAGACGAAACTCTTTTTTCATTTTCTGGCTCTTATAAGATCGGGGGTTTCTTAACACTAGGTTCCCTCTGTCTACCCTGCTTTATGCAGGATACGGCGACAAGCAGAATTTTTATCTTTATTTTTTTCTATTTGTGTTTTATCTTTGTCTTTTAATCTTTATTTACATAAGACTCTTTTTCATTTCATTTTCATTACTGTGTGACTGACAGCCAACGCACAGACGGAACTACGCAGAGTAGAACGCTGAAATATGGCATGTAGATTCTTTAGCGAGTACTAAGAGAGGATTTCTCGGAATTTTTATACAAATTATAAAATTGAAACTAACATTTTTTTTACCACCACAAACTAGTTGGTTATTGTAACTATTTAACAACATATAACATAATATGTAAATGTGTTAAATAATCCAAAAAAGAATATTACATTTGCGCTGCTGTTATTCTGTACTTTTGAACTGTGAAATTTGTTTTAAAACCTGCAGAACCCGTACATTAGATTCAATTCTCACCCCATGCATATTTTTTCCGCAAGGGTAAAATGGGCGTGGCCTTACCAAGTGGGGACATTTATAAGGCTACATATAATCATCATAGCAAAAATCAATATTTTAGAAGCCAATTTTACCGACTTTAAAGATGAATTATGTTAAAATATTATTGAAAGTATGTTACGTTTCTTTTGATACAAAAATAACGTAATTGCATTTTTTTTTAAACCAGTTGAATAACAGGATATAAATCTGCTAAAGCGGTTTTTAAAGTTCCGTACCTTTTAAGGAAAAAAGGAACTGTTATAAGAGATCACTTTGTTGTCCATTCGTCAATCTGTCTGTCTCTCTATCTGTCTGCTAAGAGCCTTTATCTCATAAACGCTTGGAAAAGATATCGAGTTGAAATTCAAACTATATATATGCTCAGGTGTACGGTCCATTAAATCAATGTACCTAAATAAATCATATTTCTACATACTTGAAAATAGATATGATCGTGAACGACCGTTTATAGTGTTGAAAAACGCGTATTTCAACACTATAAAGGCAATCAAAAGTAATAGGGTACTTCCGGTTGACCTAGAATTATGAAATTTCACCAATTTCACCGATTTGACAATTATAAATAGTAGCTAGCATCTACAGGTAGTACTAGCTCAGGAAAAAATCTGAAACTATATATTTGTGGTTAAATTCTAAAAGATACGCTTTAAAAGGGGGACAATATAGGGTATTAAAGCTCTTAGTGCAAGTAAGGTATTAGATGAAAACGCTCTGGCAAAGCTAAGCTTGAATTTTAAAAAAAGCTCGATACCAACAATTTTTACGGAACCCTCAGTGGGCGAGCCCGACTCGCACTTGTCCGATTTTTGTTTTTTCTTTATTTATATTTTTATACCATTCAAAAAAGTTAAGAAAAATACCTATTTTGTATTTTTTTATATTTCTTAAAGTCTAAGTCTATTTTCCAAATGGTACTAACTATACTATACTATTAGTATTCTTTTTAAAAAGATTTTGATCTCTCTTGATAAATAGGCTTTTAGCAGATTTACACTCTAAACTGATATATCTCACTGATATGTCAATTTATTCGAAATACTATTCAAACATTGATTGAGTGTCCTGTAACATTGCAAAAAGTTCAATTACATCATTGTTGCACCAAATGAGCGATATTATGTTATTTTTAACACGCTGTATCACAATGAAATTTGACAATTATAAATAGTCCAGTTAAGACGATCCACAATCCTTGGTTGCCTATTAGTGAAACCATAAACTTTGAGTTCGTTTGATGCCTTTTTCTATATTCTGTTGTGTGGGTGATGAGGACCTCACGAAACCGGAAAGTAACCGTAATGGAACCATAAGGTTTTTTTTAGTTTATTATATGTATATATATTTTTAGATTAAAGGATGATGCACTATCATATTGGAACCTGGAGCTGCGCAGCACAACTTCTGGCTGTAAACGAGCAAGTTGACGTTGAGTTCCACTACTGAACATGTAATGTCTCATAAATTGAGTGGAGAGTTCGGACAGTGTTTTAACACTAGGTTCCCTCTGGCTTCTCTCCCTAATAATTAAATGTAAATTTCTAAAAAAAAAGTTAGCTTAGTCGCCCGCGCAAAAAGAATAAAAACGTTTGATAACAATCTACTACTAATACTTCATAAAATTTATATTAAAACACATATTTTTTCTAACAAATTAAACAATTTCTGTTTATCTAATCCAAATTGACTGTACGCGTCATCTGGACATCGAAACCATCGAGCATTTTAGATTTCACATATTTACTATGGCGGCGTAAATATTTTATTAAACACCCTTTTTGATTGGTAGCCGGTTCGATTTCTAAAACAAATGTTTATTTTGTCTAGCTTTCCTAACTAGATTTTTTAGTATTAATACTATAGTAGCAGCAAAGGCAATCGCGGTACAACGTGTGACTGTAAGCGCGACGGTTGTGAATTCGATTCCCGGTGTCGACAAAACGTGGTGTTGAGTTACGCCATTCAGAACGTAATATGTCGAATTCGAGTGGATAGACTGTTATGCCGTATAAAATTATATAGATACTGAAAAAACGACCGATTATCTTCAAAATCGATAAACTCTTAATCTTTTACTAAGAAAAGATTTATATTTCTATCTTGGCCGAACTCAACGCCGCGCTTTCCTAGACACCAGAGCGAAGAGATGAAAATACAAATTTAATAAAATATTATCCTCTAGAAGTGGTTTTCCAAACATTCCTATATTTATGATCTCTAAATATTTCGGCTACCTTACAGTTTATATATGAAAACAAGTCCTCACCTTAGTTTACGTGGACTATAAAACATAATATCCTATTTTTCTCTTTCTCGTAGAAATTTCTCATTCAAAAATTCTCTCATATTTATTTTTCGGCCGAATTTAAAAATTCTTAACTTAAAACTTAACAGATTATCCACATAATATCTCTAAAAAAATAGAAAAGAAATAGAATAGAATAAACTTTATTGCACACATAAATAAAAATATAAAAAACACCGGATACAACTGCTACATTTACCAACACTACCTACAAAAACCTACTTAATGCCTACTAAAATTATAAAAGAAAATTATAAAACTTAGAAATCCACAATATAAAAAGAAAACCGAGTCGTCCTTCAACAACGAACGCCACTCGTACTCCTTCTATACAACATTAAAAAACATAAGCCCTTACAACGTTTGTCCCTAGAAAGACCCACTCATAGACTAGGTACTGACTACAATTAGAACCTCCTCTAATATACAAGGGTTCTTTTAAAACTGGAAAGAAATGCAAAAAAATATCTATTTCCTTTGGAAAATTATAAAAAAATTACACTTGAGACCCCCGGCGAAGACAAATTCTTGACATACATTGACTTCAAAGGTAGTATCTACATATATGGGGGAGGGTACGGAGGAAAGATTTTTTTTATTTTCTAGTATCAAAGTGTTTTTTTTTAATTCTCGTATCATTTTATAACCAAAAAGATTATAATATTACAACTAGATCCAAATAAAAGAATATTTTTCTATGCTGAAGGTATTTTATTTGTTCTCGTAATATGACTCGTCGAGACGCAGTGGGGCAGCATTTGACTGTAAACGCGACGGTTGTGGGTTCGATGCCCACTCAGTGGATTATTACATTAAATTAAAATTATTGTCATTTTCCCACTGTCTTGATAAGAAATGCGCGGCGTTTAATTTCGACACTCAACACGCATTTTTTCTATTTTTTCCTTTCAAGTACTTATCTGGAAGGAAATGTTTCTTTCTATATAGAGTAATTGGTTTCAAGTTAAACTAGCAATAATATAACAAAAAATATAATTATAATTTGTGCCTGTTGTGTTATTATTGTGATACTCAACACGCAATGCCTGCAGAATTTGACGGGAAGTGGGGAACGGAAATGTCTTAATTGGAACGGAATGTCTTTACACTAAGTTCCCAGGTTCCCTGTGCATACATTGATATGTACAGGGTACAGGATGCGCTTAAAAATATATATTTATATGTATGTTTTTATGTTTATATATTTATATGTATGTGTGTTTAGAATAAAAAAAATTAATATATTCTAGCATAGGGTAAGTTTTTAAATGTAACTAACAAGTGGACCAAGTCTTAATTAAATAAATTATTATTATTATTAAAAAAATTGTGATAAAACTTCAGCCTGTCTTCTGTATAACTTTCAAATTATATTTCTAAGACACTGTTCTCAACTTTTCGCGTAACATTGCATCTTAAGTAGGGGAAAAATATGGTGTTATAAGCGTATAAGCTATTTACAACTGTACACCTTACATAACAACGGTTTTTTTTAACTTCACGCTGTATACCGAGCATAGACAGAGGGAACCTCGGTACTTTTAGTTAGTGTCAAGACACTCCGTTTCCATTAAGACACTCCTGTTCCCCACTTTTAACCAAATCCGGGAGGAATTGCGGGTTTAATGGCGGAATGCCTCTGTACCACGACTGGCCCTATCATTTATTACTATTATAAAGGAATGTTAAGGACAATTCAAATAAAATCCTACTTCCGAATGGGAATCGAACCTACAACCACGCTCATTAAACTCAGACACTATACCACTACACTTAGACGTTCCTATATCAATTATATGTATATATTTTAATACAAGTCAAGTCACAGACAGAAACTAGTGAATGCAATAATTATTATGTCTTTCGCAGTTAGAACACACAATGGTCTCCCCCTCTGGTAGACACACCGGACAGATGCACAAAGCAGACGCAGTTTTACCCAACTTTAAGGGGAAATAAAGGGAAATTATGTATTTATATATATTTTTTATATTTTCGTGAACCACTTGCATAATAAAGAGAGAGGGTAGTGATAAACTCTATCCATATAAATAAAACTCTATCGTTTCGTAGTGACTGAAGATGACACCACTGGGAAAAATAGTAGAAAGTGGAAGTTTAGCATGTACGTAAACTAAGGAGTAAAGTGCTCCCCGCATTCCCAAATAAGAGAAATTCCTCAAAAAAGAGAGTTTCCATTTTCCAACAAAATTGCACGCGACTATTTACCAAGTTATGGTTAAACTCATAATTAACACGTCCGGTTGTGTCATAGATAGAAAGAACCTAGTGTTGAAACACTATGTCCATCAATTTCCCCTTGAATTGGAGATATGGCGTGTTGCGTGTCGTGCTGAATTGAAAAAAATATATATTTTTGCCTCCGAATGGGAATCGAACTCACAACTACTTTACATTCAAAGGTCGTACCATTGTGTCAAAGTACATAAATAGAAAATATTTCAATAACGTTAAATGCCATAATGGCTTAAAGTTATCATTTCTCTTAGATAAGGAGATAAGATAAAACGGAATAACATGTCACTTTCATTTAATATATACCTATCTCCATAGACAATTTAATTTTAAAATATCTTTTTAACTCTAAAATTTATTTCTAGCGGCGTAGTAAGAGAGACTGGAGTAACAAACGCTACAGCGTCTGCAATTCGCTTGTACCTTGTGTACAACTTGTGCTTTGTGTCAAAGTTCTATTCTCTATCTATACATGTAAAATGAGAAGGCTACGTAAAATACAGAGGCACCTCTACAAAAGGAATAGAATAGAATTAGAATGTGTGAAGATTTTCCTATTAATTTTTCGACAAGCCGAAGCTTTCTGATCTTGTTTTTATTTATTTTTTTCAGTAGTGCTTATCACAGTCCTCTACAAAGAAGAAAAATTACGTAAGTGGCCAGTGTGTGAGTGCAAAAAAAAAGTACAGATTTTTACTAACTAAGGATATTAGATCGGCTCCACTCTTTTGATAAATCGCTCTACCTACATCCTATAATAAGAAAGCAAAGTAAAATACAATAAAACACACCTCCATGAAGCTGGAAAAAACCGGTATTACGACTAAATAGATAATATTCCGACGAACCAAGCCTGTGGTCTAATTTTTAAAAAAAATTCCAGCACAGTTTACTTTAGCATCTAATTATTTATTAACTTTCTTTCATACACTAAAACAAAATGATATTTTGCAAGGCCCTCATGACTTAGTGGCAAAAGCGTGTAAATATAAACGCAATGGTTGTGAATTAGATTCCAAGTCGGGGGAACGAAATATTTAATAACTTAATTTCTTCGTCTAATAACGACACTAAGCGCGACGTTGAGATCCCCCACTCAACATCCAATGTCTCGAAAATTCTCGGCGGAAAGTCTTACTTACGGAGTGTCTTAATACTCTTTGCCTACCCTGCTGCTGTGTGATACAGCGTTAAGCTAAAAAAAAAGAAACATCTCCTATTTAAAAAAAAACCACACTCCCTTAAACTAAGAAACAAAAAGAATTACGACTAAATAGATAAATTTTCCCGACGAACCAACCAAGCCTTTTGGTGTTGTTTTTACAATTTTTTTCCAGCAGAGCTCACCTCAGTCCCCTACATCGTGCGACGCATCGCATCTAGGACAGATCGCGGCATTATGCGAGCGCGCGTTAAACACCGATTATACGCATGCCACTCTGTAGGGCGTAGACCCCGCTCTGTGTGGCCTGTTGGTGGTTTAGACAGGACATGTTGAAAAAAAATTGAGAAAGATTTTTTTTTTTTTAAAAAGAAGGCATAGATCGCTTCTTTAAGTATTTTACAGCGTAGCAGGATAGCAAGGTAAACAGTGGTGGAGGATGGAGTATCCTTACTTTTGTTAATACTCTGTGAGTTTTCAAGACATTGTGCATTGGCGGAACTCAACATCACAAATTGTCTGCCAGAGCAGAGAGATAGTAGAGAAAGTAATTTATATAAAATATATTTTTAAAGTTATAAACATAGTTAATATCTAGTCAATTCAGAAAGTGTGTGACATTTAAAATGTCTCTCAAGGAAAAAACTTAAAATCGGTTCTATCAGGACATAAAATATAAAGTATTTTAGAAGTATTTTGGGATGGCTTTATGTTTATTTAGGGATATGTTTACCTATATTTTGAACATTGCATAAAAATAAAAAACAAAGAAATTAAAAACTCTCCTATTTTCTGTTATATATGCAAATAGGAGGAGGCCAGTGGTGGCGCAGTGGCACGAGGTGTGACTGTAAAACCGATTGGTTGTGGGTTCGATCCCCACTCGAGGAGATGAAATATTTACTTAAATTTATATTTCAATTTTCTTCGCTCTGGTGTCGAGGTTAAGCACGGTGTTGAGTTCTGCCACTCAACACGCAATGCCTCCAGAATTCGGCAGAAAGTGGGGAACGGAGTGTCTTCACACTAGGTTCCCTCTGCCTACCCTGCTGTGTGCGGGATACAGCGTGAAGCTAATTAATTTTTTTTTTATTTAGATAAAGTAATTAAATTACCCTACTCAACTCTCAGTGTCTTGACACTAGGTTTCCTCCGCCTACTCCATTATACCCTGCAAAAATCGTGAAACCGCTTATGATTTCTTCTTAACCTGCCGTATCTATTCGTAACGAACTCCCTACCCCTCTTTGATCACACTAGGGGCGGCCTAGGCACACACTTTTATACTTAATTTAGACCACACGGTAGCATTAATGCGGCTGTGGAAACGATTATATACGGAAATGCAAACAATATTACCTAGAGTCTGCCAGTACATACAATTTTAACCATTCTAAAAAGAACTCTAAGTTATATACATTAGATAGAAACAAGAGATCAAATAAGAATGGTCTGGTTGGTGGTGATAATTAAAAAAAAATATTTAGAAAAAAAAATACATCTGCATTTTTTTTTAATTTACACGTAATTCTATAATTGATTGTTAGATGCGTTGTTATGACAATGTTATTGTAAGAACAGAACTTGAGTAACGTTAAAGAGTTTTTTTTTATTATTTACATTTTTTTTTCTTTCATCCTTGAGTGCAATTTATTATGAAAACTACTAAAGAATAACATTATGTTAAATATTTTTTTTATATTGCGTATTTTTCTTTGCTTAGAAAATAAGTGTGTACTTGAAGAACTTTAGATAAACGACAATGCTTACCTCTGATACAACATTTTATCGCTCATTAGGTGCAACAATGACATAATTGCAATTTGTAAAAAAAAATTAATTTTTTGTTAAGGTTAAATTAGGAGGTAACCTCACGATCTAATGTTTAAAATTAAAATCCTTTTTGTATTGAATAGTTAGATGCTACAGGCATAAGTTACATTGGGTTACATCGAAACATCATAGATCACGTCACTCCGGTCCGGTCCAGTCCGGTTGTGGGTTCTGTTCCTACTCGAAGAAGTAAAATATTTAATATTTTCATTTCTTCGCTCTGGTGTCGAGGCAAAGCGTGGAATTGAGATCCGCCACTCATACCTAATGCCTCCAGAAAAATATCAAATCAGTTGTATCCCGCACACTGGAGGGTTACCTGGTGTTAGGGCGGGAACCTGGTGTTAAGACACTCCGTTCCCCACTTTCCGCCGTGTTCTGAAGGCATTGCGCGTTTGCATTGAAGTCCGCCACTCAAAGGCAAAACTCAACGCCGTGCTTTGCCTCGACACCAGAGGGAAGAAATAAAAATATAAATGTAAATAAATATTTCATTTTCTCAAGTGGGGATCGAACCCACAACCAGTGGATTTTACAGTCACACTTTGTGCCCCTGCGCTATAACTTCCCCCAGAATTCGGCGGAAAATGAGGGGCGGAGTATTTCAACACTAGGTTACCTTTGCTTAGCCTGTGGTGTGTGACACAAAAAAAAATACTAACATCATATTAATTATTTCGATATAACCCACTGTACCTGCTATCAGAAATACTTAAAAAAAATTAAAACTGTATGTAATGCATGAAGCATTCATTATGTGTTTAGTGGCGGAACTTGACGGCGTTCTTTGCCTTGTTACAAGAGTAAAAAAATCTTAATTTTAATAAATAATTATTGATTCCCCTATTGGAAATCGAACGTACAACCGTCGCTTTCAGTCACATGTATGCGCCACTGCGCCACGACGGCCTCTAACTAAATAAATAAAAACAGGAATAAAAGAAATTGAACCTAGAATCATACCTTTAATGTGTCAACTACGCTACTATGGCATTTACCTTTTGTAAATAAATGAAAAAATTGTATACAAAATAATATCTATATAAAAGGATGTTTTTGAAACGAGAAAAACCATTTCTTTTTATTACAAAGCAAAAGAAGCGAGATTTAGAATCAGGTCAGAGATTATAAGGAAGATTGTACAAGAACATTTTTTTTCAGCTTCACGTTTGTTCCATATACAGCAGGATAGGCAGAGAGATAAAGAAAATTAGTGTCTAAACACTGCGGTCCCCATTTTTCGCCGAGTTTTCGTGACACTATGTTTTGAGTGGTGATATCACGGATCATGATAATTCTTCAAAAATATCGTTTTTTATTTCTTTTTCGAGATACGGAACACTTTAGGGTTAAAAAAAATAAAAAATATATAGTAGATATTCTTCATATTAAGATTAAAAATACAAATTAGTGTACAAAAATCCTTATTTAAAATATCAAAATAAGAAATAGAAACGTCCATTGACACTGTGTAAAATAGCGAAAACTCGAAACGTAGCCATTTTATAGTAAACGGTTAGGAGTACTTTGATTTTCACTTAAAGAGTTCCGTATAATAAATAATACGAAAAAAGAAGTCACTGTGGAATATGCAGGATATTTGTAAAATATTAAAATAAACTGAAAAATGATATTACTATTTACAGTTTTTCAATAAACCTCTGACATTAAACAGGGTTCTGCACTGTTAAGGAGACAAAGCAAGGCTTTGAATTTCGCTACTTAACACCTGTCTTATTAAAATGATCTTCCAGAAAGGTTCCCTCTGTCTACCCTGCTATATGCGAGAAACATTATGAAGCTACAAAATAAAAATAAATAACTTAAGGAAATTCGAAACTTGAACTCGAAATTAAGTCGTGAAATGAACCAAGATTTTACATAACTTAAAATTCTTTACTTCAAAAAGTAAATAAATTTTGACTGTATATTAAAAAAAGCAGCTTCTAACCGCGGCTTCGCCCGTGTAGTCGAATCGATATAACTAATAGTTTTGTATGACACATGACACATACTAAATGTCTCAGATGACTCCACGTGCAGATACCTAGAATCTATTATATTGAACACGACGTGACCTATAATTAAAGAAAAAATATTAATAAGAACCAGTAGCTCTTGAGGCCCTGAGATTAGGGCTGAGATTAGTTTATCCAAACAAATCCTCATTACATAAATAGAAATTTATCTTAAAACATCTCATATATTCCATTCACATACGGTACCCTAAAAACTATGTTCCTGATTTCAGTCATTTAAAGACTTCGTTAAGGTTTGTAAAATTGTATAACAAATGAAAATAGTTTTTTGGTGTTTTCGTTAAAACGTTAAATAATAAATATTGCTTCAAAATGATTTCTCTTTTTAAATGAAAATAGATACTTAAGAGAAAAAAATAATAATATAGTATATATAATGACCACATGTACAAGCGCGTTCAAGTACAACCACTAACGCCTATATATTGAATTCGACACAAAAGCGGAGAGTGGAGTGTCGTGTGTGTGTTTAGATACATACAGTAATTACATTTTTAACATTTTTAAAGTGCTATTCCACATTTAGGAAGCAAAAAATCCTAAATAAGTATAATACCTACATTTTTGTATTGTCATCACTCATCAAATCCTTAGTGCTTAAAAAAACATTAAATTTGTATTGATATCTTATGTTGGTAATTTTCAATAAATAACAAAAAAAATTGAAACAGATGCTTTTTCCCGCAAAGTATTGTAATCAATGAGAACCTATTATTACTGTCTGCGTATTGAGTGGACAACTGAGTGTCGCATTATTTTTTCTAAAAAGCGAAAACTTTCCCTAAGGTGGATTCGAATCGCAACCTTCGCGTCTACAATCAAGCGCTGTGCTACTACTGTTACTTTTTCATATAGATATGTATAAATAACAAAGGAAGTAACTTAAATAAAAAAATATTTGTAAAAACAAAAACCCCGACTGCATCAAACTAAAAAGAAAATAAACAAGCCCAATAGTTTATTAGGATTAACAGTCGGGACCTCTTTAAAAAAATTAAAATGCGGGGTTCCTGGTAAAGATTTTATTGATTGAAGAATTACTTATAGGTCCCGCCTGTTAATCCTAATAAACTATTGGGCTTGTTTATTTTCTTTTTAGTTTGATGCAGTCGGGGTTTTTGTT